>VMDR010029635.1:0-12663 GCA_007922815.1 Macrotus californicus
ATCAAGACCTCAGGGAAATACCCCAGAGGAAATGTTATTTGCGCAGACGTAAAGCATGGGAATAAGTTAACTAGGAAAACTGGAGATTAGTGGAAGCAGAGAGAGCGTTCTAAGCATGTGGTGAGATACAAGAAAACTCCATGGCTGAAGGGAGCATGGAACTCAGACATGGCTGAAGGAGGCCACTGTGGATGGAGTGAGGGAAGCGAGGGGAAGCCTGCACCATGAGGTGCTATAGACCACGTTTAAAATGTTCACCCTTTTCCTAAGAACTGAGGACAACATGAAATGTTTTTAATCAAGAGCAGATTTGGTATAAAAAAAAACAACTTAGGATTTGGATAGAAATTGTTCAATGTTTTGTTGATCAAAGTCTATCTTCATTTTATTAAGACTTGTCTTTGTCAACACTCTTAATCCCAGGTAATTATGAAGATAAAACATTCCTATTTTACTAGGGGTGCTAAGGAAAAAAATCCTTCTTAAATATCAAGGAACTTACATGAACAGAGCTTTCTAAACTTACATGTAAACACACATGATATTTCACCAACAGGTGATCTTATCTCTCCTCTTCTAATCCATCTTTTAACAGGAAAACATGGAATCACCTCTAAGAGTTTCAGAATTTTGCACCAGTATTACCTGTTCACAATTCTAATGAGCAAATGGAAGAAGGCATGTATGGTTTAAGGCATAAAATTAAAGCCCAATAGCAGGTGCTACCTTGACATCTGGGGAGAACCAGGAGGGCTCCATCAGGCTTCATCTCACTTAACTGCAAGTTTCCCTCTCTGTTATGCTTCTGTGTATAAGCTCCCCCAGCCAAGCAACCCTTCGTGTCCAGGGGACCAGGCACAGTTCCTGCTTATCCCTGAGTAGCACGTTTCAGTTCTCTACCAATCCATGACATTATTCAATCAAGCCAACACACCCTCCTGTGGGAACTAGATAGAGGTCACCTCATCCTCTTGATATGACAAACCTTGCTGTCCACAGCCCCTGGTTATTCACTCTGTTCCCAAATGCACCCCTGTGTGGCCCTGCGTGGCACAGTGCCCTCCTCCCTCAGGCTGTGAGATGTGTGACTAACACACTGCTGTCAATCTCAGCCATCACTGCCAGGTGCTGGGTGTTCAGCCATCCGCATAGCCCCAGGGCAGAATCTCTCTGTCACAGACAAGGTGAATAGGACATGATGAATGCAGCATATGAAAAAAATGCGGAAGTGCTGTGAAAGTCATTAAGTGCTTTACAAATATTAAAAAGACCTCTAAATTCAGTCTTCTAAATTCCTGCTCTCAAACTACCCTGCACTGTTCCGCAGATTAGGAACTGGGCCAAAGGAATAAAGTTGTTTTCCTAAGTTCAAACAATTACTGTGTTAAAGCTGAGATTTAAAGCTTTAGACTTTTTGAACCCAAGGTTCATATTCTTCCTATTATCCTATATTTCAATCATTTACCCATCTTTAAATGTAAAGTAATATAAGAAAAATTAAAGTTTCCATTTTAAGAATATAAGTAGCAAATAAATAATTTTCTTAAAAATAACTGTCCTTACTCCCAGCACATCCACCCATGACCATAGCCAAACGTCTCATCACAACACTCCCAAGCACCTCTGGCTAACCCATCACTCATGACCTCTGAGACTCATACAGACACACATGACCATCTCGCCACCCCCATCACACACCCTCACACTTGGTGTTAGCACCTCTGAAAAGGAGAGACTGGGCAGGCTCTGGTCAAGCAGAACCAGCACAGAGAAAGTGCTGTTGTGATGCTCCAACTGCCAGACCAGTCAACGCGTTACATTGCTACGGTGACAGTATTTCAACTACTACATGTCATCACTTCCTTGGCAACTGCTCACATGGCCCAATATTACAGAAAGATACATAAAGCAGGGCCGTACAGTCTAGTTCCTTGAGAAAAGATGGATAAACACAAACCCAGCATTTACACTTCCCTGGTCTCTGAAATATGCACAACACACACCGATGGAGTATCCAGAACCCAGAGCAGGAAAGCATCCTAGAAGAAGAAAGGGGCATCTTTCAATCTATTCAAAAGATGATTTTAAAACATCCTATCTTAATAAAGAATTTAGAATGTAGAAACTACTCATTATAGAGTGTACACTAGATAGAATTCAAGGACAAATCTGACGCTGCCTTATGTAATCTGCAAAGTGCATTCACTATGTCTCATGTTCAATGTCACCAAACACTCATGCCGTAGAACGTCTGCATCTATTTTCATATTCCACTTATTTTTAAGCCAGACAATAGCTTTCTCTATGTGAACTATTTATGATTAATTGGAACAATCAAATTTTCAAAGCTCAAATCATCCAACCAGAGAAGTTTTCATTCTGAAAAGTCAGCAGGCTCAGCCTTCTGTCTAGGAGGGGAAACCCACACATAAACACACACATACAACATGTCTATTCCCTGTGCATTTCACCACCCTAATCCACTATGCTCAGGAAAATCTCAGAGACGAAAGGCAGTGGGAAAGGGAGCAGGTATCCAATTTAAGGTAACAAGCATTTATTGTCTATTCTCTGCCAGGAACCTGTGACACTCTGAAAACAAATTAGATGCAACACACTGCCCGCTTCATAGAGTTCATGGTCTGGTAGGAGACACAGATTCTCCTACCACCCTCTGTTGTTTCATTCCATTTGTTCTGTTTACAGAGCTTACTTTTTACTTGTAATTACTTACCACCTGTTTACTTGTTTGTGACATGGCTTGTCCATCATCAGCTGATACGTGCATGAAGGAAGGGCTCACGTCTGCTTTCTTCATTACTCTATGTCCTGTCCCCAGTGGGTGCCTGGCATGTCATACATGTAATAGATTTGGCCAGGGGTCTCCATACCACCCTCAGGTTCAATGACCCCACTACAAGGACTCACAGAGCTTAGAAAGGTTGTTATACTATTGGTTATGGTTTATTCCAGCAAAAGCATAGAGATTAATGCCCACAAAGGAAAAGGGCACATATGTCGGAGCCCAAGAGAGAGCAGGCGCAAGCTTCCAGTTGTCCCCTCTCAGTGGAACCACACAGGCAGCACTTAATTCTCCTGGCAAAGACATGTGACCACAGGCATTAAGTACTGTCAGTGAAGGAAGCTCACCTGAGCCTGTTGTCTGGGGTTTTTAACTGGGGGTCTCTCACATACACATGAAACACCCATGTGACTGACATTGGCTACTCAGGGTCCAGCCCCTTTAGAGGTAGATCTAACTGACAGAGCACTGCCCAAGGCCACCATAAATCACATTGTTAGCAACAACTATCTGTTACCCACAGTCACCCATGGGCTGAAAATATTAAATGGAAAATCCCAGAAATAAACAATTCTAAAGTTTTTAAGTGGTGCACTGTTCTGAGTAGTGTGATGAAAGCTTGTGAGTCTCTCCCCTTCCCACTCAGAAAGTGAATCATTCATTTGTTCAGCATCTCCACGTTGCATACGCTCCCTGCCTGTTTGTCACTTAGTAGCTGTCACATTTAACAGATCAACTGTCATGGTATCTTAGGGCTTGCATTCAAGTCACCTTTATTTTACTTCATAATGGCCCCACAGTACAAAAGAAGTGACTCTGGCAATTTCAATATGCTAAGGAGAAGCCAGAAAGTGCTTCATTTTATGAAAAGGTGGGTACAGCACAATAACATATTTTGAAAGATAGAAAGGCCAAATTCACAGAACTCTTAGTATAGTGTATTGCTATAATTGTTTTATTTTATTATTAGATGTTATTGTTAATCTTCTACTGTGCCTCATTTATAAATTAAACTTTACCATAGGCACGTATATGTGGGAAAAAACATAGTATACACAGGATTTGGTACTATCTGCAGTTTCAGGCATCCACTGGAGGTCTGTACTGTGTCCCCCATGGGGGACTACTGTGTTAGGAAAACTGGCAAAAGCTCTTCAAAGATACATGTGGAAAGTTAGATGGGTTTGTTGGTTTTAGCTTCCACTAGAACAGGCCGAGTTCCCGCTTCCCTCTACGTATGCTGAGCACAATTTGAAAGTTTCCCTTTCTGTCATGGGACAACATAAACCCAGTATAATAAGCACAACACCTTTCACCATTAAAGCAGTCTGGGCTAATGCTTTAGAGCAAAGCCAGGGAGGAAAAGTGAAATTTTATCAAGCAACTCAAGTCATATAATGCCAAAACTGATGGAAATGCCTAACACTTGCAAAGCTTTCAACTCTGATTTGAAGAAGCCCGGATAAAAAAATTATTATGAACCTCACTGCAAGAGGGGAAGAGGCTTTTTGAAAGTGGTCTGAATGAAAAAGCAATCAGGAGGCTCGAACTGCCCACACTCCTAGACTGAGCAATTAAAGTTACCCTAAACAAACCAGACAGGAGACAAGGCTTGACTTCTTGTCCTCCAAAACCCAAGCCTTTCAAAATGCCATCATGACAGGATAAACTCATCACGCTCTATCTGAAAGAATAACAAGAGTGGTACCTAACAGAGGCAACAGCGCGGCAACACTGAACAAGTGTTAAAAATTCAGTTCCTCTCATTTTCATTTGCTGCAGGGTGGGAGTTTCTTTCCCTCTCCCAGACCTCTTTGATCCACATCTCCCTGCACTCTCATCTTCATTCACTGTTGGTAAAACAGAGGAGAGGGGCAGAGGCTTTCTTAGAATAACAACACAGGTAGCAAACACTTCCAGAGCGCGTACAAAGTGCTGGGATTCCACAGTGAGCTGACCAAAACCTGCCCACCTGACAAATGTGTTTCCATGAATCTTACATGCTACACCTTTCATCAAAATTGTGTTGTGGAAAACTCTTTATTGTCCAAAGAAATATTTATTGGTACTTATCTTTTACCCTAAGGAATAGCAAGAACCTAAATTGCCTTCTCCCGACACTTGGTGAGGGAGGCCTAAAATTACCTGTCTAGTACCCTGAGACCCCAAAGGGGGTGAAGAGGAAAAAGTGCCCAAAGGATGACAAAATACAGACACCTATCAGACAAAGAAGGAAAATGTGTGCTGCCTTCCAAGACAAACTGACAAATTACTCAATGGAGAAAATAAGGAACTGGTATGTATCATTTTATTTTGGCTAAGGGATTGTATCAACACACACACACACACACACACACACACACACACACACACACTCACACACACACTATAAAAATTAGCACAGGGTTTACATTTGAAGAACTCTTTTATTTCCCCTCCTCCCTGACCCTTTCATGGAGGAAGGTGTTTACTAGGGTGCAGTAAAGGGGTTTTGATTTTAGCAAGGGAAATTTTGTTTCCCATGTAAACACCTCATCTGAAAAATCTAAATCTTTCTCCAGTGATACTGAGGATCCTGAGCCTTCAGGATCGAGTGTGGCCTCAGAGAACGAGTAAAGGGAGGAAAGAAATGAGGGAAGGAAGAGAACCCTCCGCCATGCCCTTTCTGTTCTCTCTGTGATATGGGCGCTGCTTGAGGCCTCCAAGAGATAGAGCCTTGGTTACTGTCACAAAAGGACCACACCACCACAGCGATGGTCATGGACACCATCGCTCTAGTCCAGGGATGTCAAACTCATTTTCAGTGGGGGCCACATCAGCCTCGTGGTTGCCTTCAAAGGGCCAAATGTAATTTTAGGACTGTATAAATGTAACTACTCCTTAACTAGGGGCAAGGAGCTCGGCACTGCTGCAGGGTAGAAACAAGGTGCCGGGCTGGATAAAACCAGGTGGAGGGCAAGATTCGGCCCACGGGCCTTGTGTTTGCCACCTGTGCCCTAGTCCATGGCATAGAGCTGTGAAGGAGAAACAAGTCACAAAGGGAGGACTTGCTTCGGATCTCCCACAAAGAGAAAGCACATTTCACAGAAGCAGAGATGCAGACAGAAAGCCATGGTGGTAGGAAGACCAGCTCATGCAAGTTACAGATTTGGAGGATCCCAGAGTATGTTAACGGGAGAGCCAGTCCTCCAGTCCCCTTGCATTACAGGGTATCAACAGAATTTTCTGGGAGTGAGACCAGAAAATATAATTGGATTTCAAGATTTGAAACACTGTGTGAGAAAAGGAAGCACTTTAAATGCCCAAAAGAGAAGCTGGAACTCACTCTAGCAGGAAATGTGAAATCACCCAGAGTCTGCTATTAGAACAATGATGTCAGGGCTCATAAAGGAGGATTTTCTATTTCTAAACTCAGTGAGGGTGGCACGGGAGGTCTTCAATTGGATGGCATGAGAAAAACTTAATAACTTTATGTGGGTAATCTGAAAAAAGAGGAATTTTACACTCATTGTTCAGTTACTTCCTTTAGGACACAATTGGAACATGATGGGAAACATTATTATAGTACAAAGGGAAAGCTTCAAAGTGTGTCATTAGTGTTTAATAAGAGCCTGGTGCTATTTATCTGAGAATACAATCCTCCCAAATGAGCTAATACAAAGTGTAGCAGGTCTTCAGCTGTGCCATTACTAGATAAATATAAATGACCTAAGGAATTCCTAATATTCAACCCCCACAGGGCCATGAAGTTCTTTTTGAAATTATATCTTTGGAGTAAGACAAGACTGTACTGGTTGTGTGACCTTGGGCAAGCCACTTAACCTCCGAGTGCCATTCAGTTAGAAAGGCAGTTAAGTGTTTATTGAACATTAGCTATGGATCAGGCCTTAAGCAAGATGCCAGACTAATAAATAGGCAGATATAATTTCTGACTTCCTAGAGTTTATATTCTCAAGGGCATTTTTTAATAAAATGTAGATTTCACAAACCCATGTTACACTTATATTATAGATTGTTGTGAAGAATATATAAAATATGTACAGAAACTTTAGTTTGCTGGAAACAGCCCAAGCAGCCATCAGTAGATGAATGGATAAAAAAGCTGTGGTTCATTTACACAATGGAATACTATGTGACCATAAAAATGAAGGAAATCTTACCTTTTGTAACAGCACGGATGGACCTGGAGATTATTATGCTAACTGAAATAAGTCAGACCAGAAACAGAAAAATGCTTCATGACCTCCCTTGTATGTGAAATCTGAAAAAGCCAAACTCACAGAGACAGAAAATTGAATCAAGGTTGCCAGAGCCTGGGGTTGGGTAGAAATGGGAGATGTTGGAAAAAGTGTATATAACTTCCAGGACTAAGATGAATAAGTTCTGGGGATCTAATCCAGTATGGTGATTACAGTTAATAATAGTGTACTATATACTTGAAATTTGCTAAGAAAGTACATCTAAATGTTCTCACGACAAAAATGAAATGGTAATCATGCTAAATGATGGAGATATTAACTAACTCTACTGTGGTCATTGTTTTTGCCATACATAAGTATATCAAATCATCAAGCTGTATACCTTAAATTTACAGTTGTATGTCAATTACATCTCAGTAAAGCTGCCAGAACAAAATTCCTAGCACACATTTGTTGCTCTATAAATATTTCTTGAATAAGTGAATAGGTAGAGTCAGCATATTAATGTGAAAACAATGGTCTGCATTACTTATATTAACAGAGGAGGAAACTAAAGCTTAAGAAGTTGAGTGATTTTTCTAAAGTCGACTCTTTAGTTGATAGATGATGGAGCCAAGAATCAAGCCCACGTTTTGGGGCTTAGAGCCTCTATACACTCAAAAATACTACGTAATAATATGTTTGCAAAAACGTATTTCATCTTGCTCCCCATGACCTGCTTCTTTCTCCCATAGCATAATCTCGTTTGGAGATAGTGTTTCAGCAGGAATGAACATACTCCTGAAATATACCAACACTTATTTTCAAATAGCAAACTGAGGCTATTCTTTCAAAAACATTCCCACTAAAAATGTATTTCTTTACCAACAGGTAAATTGAAAATAATATCAGGTTCCCACAGCGTTACACTAAATCACCCACCTTCCTTTCCTAAAACAAATGATATGATCAACTTTGCCACACAAGTTTTATGCCACTTGCCCCCATGGTATCACATTAACCTTTACCTGACATTTCTAGAGAATCATTCTGAGAGCCATCCAATAGATCATTTAATAAAATGAAAATGAATACCTTTTCAGAAAGCGTGTGTGCATGTTTTAAGTACTGCTAAGTGGAGGCAGTTGCACTCAACAACAAAAATAGCTCATGGTGTCACCAAACCCAAAGGAGCAGATTGGCCTTGCACAAACACCATGAACCAGAATGGGCTGCTCAATGACATCCTCACACAAGGACAACTATGTCAGTGCGGTTTTCTTCCCTGCTCTCTTCTCCACCTGTGGTCACTAAACTTTTGCAATTGGTTAGAAAAGCAGATTGTTTTTTAAAGAACATTCCATCATGGTGTGATAGAGACTCTGATATCTAAAACCCCTTTTCATTTAGCTTAAGAGATCACTTGTCTCTTGGAGAGAGAAGCTGACATCTATTTTATCATATAGAAATGGATGGAAAGTCACCTGGCAGACAATTTTTGTTCTGTAAAAGGTCAGCTGAATGTCTCCACTATATGTGAGGTATACAGAGCTGCCATTGAGTCACTTTGTAAGTGTCTCGGTTATCAGATCAACTGCTATAGTATCACATTGCTTGTGTTCAAGTAAATCTTATCTAGTAATGTCTATTCACCTCACTCCATCTCATCATGTGGGAATTTTATATCACATCATCAAGAAGAAGGATGGGTTACAGCACAAGAAGGTATTTTGAGAGAGACCACATTCACATAACTTTTTTTACACTATATTGTTGTGATTGTTCTTTTTTATTATTACTGTTGCCAATCTTTTACTGGTTCTAATTTATAAATTAAAGTTTATCATAAATATCTATGTATAGGAAAAATATGGTATATATAGGGTTCAATACTATCTTGCAGCCAATTTCATACTTTGTCCAGTTATGCACCAAATAGCCCAATATACACACAAAATGTATTGTTCCCAGTGATGAGCTAAACCCATAACCTTCAAATGATTTATACTTTCCAATGCTCAATTGTTACATGTGTCATGACCTTGATATTAGAGATGATTTTGGCCTGGTTCCTCCTGGAAATTAATGAAAGAACTACACAGAAACTATTCAAGACAAGAAGAAAAGCAGCTCCATGATAGGGTTTGCCCAATACTCCTTTTGAGATGCAATATTCCATTGTAAATAAACACAAACTCCCATACTTTAATGGTATCTTAGAAAACTTGAAATTCTCCATAGGCTCTCATCAAAAATTAAAGAGCAACAAAAGTAAGAGTAAAAGATTACTGGGAAGAAACTCAAAACTAGCAAAGTGCCTGTAGGTAATCAATAATATTAACTCTAATGTTATGAAATGAGCTCAAAATATCAACGTTTCAATTCACTCATTTTCAAGAACCAGAATATAGAGTGTAAATAATTTACCGCAGAAACTTACAATCTCTAACCCATTATCTCCAAGGCTCTTTTATAATATCTCACTATGTGGGAATTTACTATAGCAAATTACTTTATATACTTGGTAAATATAGGGAGCATTAACTGATGGTTAGAAAATTACATCATATGCAGAATTTTATTTTATTTATGTGACTAATGAGGACATGTGTTATCTTATCCATTTTTCATCTCCTTCTTTTGGATGCTTTCTGTCTCCTACCCCATGTAATTTTGAGAACTGCAATTGAGAATCATTAAGATGGCATAAATACAGAGCTTCATGGGGACAACCTTGACCCCCACATGACAACAAAATGCCTGATCTGAAGGAGAAAGAGATAGAGGCATTGCAGTTCCTGATCATTTCTAACAAGGACTGTGGTCTTTATCTTAACAGTGATGAGAAGCCATGAAGCCAATGAAGAGAATTAATCAGGAAACAGGCAGGGTCATATTTACATGTGGCAAAGATCACTCTGACCACAGTGTGGAGCATATTCTGGAGAGGAAATAAAATGTCTGAAATCCATTTTAGAGGTTATTGTAGACATTCAGTCAAGAATTCAAGGTCTCTCTTCATATGAGTCTTTCCTGACCAATACTAAATCTGTAAAGAATTTACCCCCAGTCACTTTATTTATTTATTGTATTTTTCCTTCATCACATTTAGCTCAGCTATAGTTGTAAAATTATTGTGCTATAGT
The DNA here is from genome assembly GCA_007922815.1 of Macrotus californicus. Classification (NCBI taxonomy): domain Eukaryota; kingdom Metazoa; phylum Chordata; class Mammalia; order Chiroptera; family Phyllostomidae; genus Macrotus; species Macrotus californicus. Next base: position 10,128 of record VMDR010029635.1, read on the forward strand.
TTTTGTTAATGCCCCCTCCCCCACTAGACTTGGCTATGAGTGAGGGATTACATCAGTTTGTTTACCTCTTTAACCCCAGTACATAGAAGAGGCTTAGTACAGAACTGAGGTCTGATAAATATTTGTTGAATGAATGAATGAATGGATGAATGACCAGATGAACAAGAATTGACATTAACCTTCACTGACATAGAAACATGGTTTTAATAGAGGTGCTATCCCTGGACATAAATAAAAACAGATGAAAACAAATACATGGCTGAACGCTCATTTATATCAATAACTTAGACTTTCACAAGCAGTGTTTTTCCCCTTGGCTGTGAGTAAAGTAGACTGTTTGTTGATGTTGGTGGTGGTAGTGTTTTATTTTTAAATTTATTGTGGTTTTTATTGTTATTCTATTATTGGAGTCCCAATTTTTCTCCCTTTGCCCTCCTCCACCCATCCCACACCCCCACTCCCATGGTCAATTCCCACACTGTTGTCCATGTCCATGGGTCACTCATATATGTTCTTTGACTAGTCCCAGAAAGAAGGAACTCCTACTTTTTGTGACAGCGTAGATAGAACTGGAGAATATTATGCCAAGTGAAATAAGCCAGTTGGCAAAAGACAAATACCATATGATCTCACCTATAAGAGGAATCTAATGAACAAAATAAACTAATGAACAAAATAGAACTACAGGCATGGAAAAGTAGAGTGTTTTTTTATCTTTCTCGGCATTATAAGGACATTCCAACAAACATAACATTAGCAAAAGTTGTTAAAAATTGGAAGAGTGGAAGAGTTGGATATTGTATGGGGCAAATTCCTTGGGTACTAAGTTAAGTTGCCTACAAACCAAGTCGGAATCAGTGTCAAAACCTTAAAGCAAGCTTGAATATCATTTAATTACTAATCTAGATTTTCCCACATGTTCACTCACCCTCAAGTAAATTAGCTTGATAATATAAAAAAAGGATTTCTTTAAAGACAACTACAGCTCTAGCTGAATCTTTGTTGAGTATTGATGCCGTAGCCCCTTCCCCTTACCAGTCAGGACATTGTGCTGTCCGTGGTGCTGAAATGCCAATGACGGATGACTGAACTTGGTGAAGGTCTAAACACAATCTCGACTCTTCTTTTTAATGCATGACCACAGGCCCATAAGTTTATTGCTGGATTCATAATAAACCTCTCCCACTGGCTTAGTGAGATAAGGCACATTCTAATTACTTAATTTCAGGTTCTGAACTTGCATTGAGCACAAACCAGCACAGAATCAAATCATGTTTTGACTGACTAATCTATCAAGCAATACTGAGTCATATTTTAGAGGTTATATTTTGCACGCACTATTTAGATTTACCACTATATGACATGAATAAATAATTTTAACTGTTCCACATAATTTGAAAATCTGTTTGGATTGCAAGAAAGTATTTTATCTCTGTATTATGATATATATTTCTATGTTGTTTTTAATAAATTTGATTATACATGTCTCCCTTGAAAAATATGTTTTACTCTATAACATTCTCAAAGCACAGTTGCAACATTAGCTAACAAATGAAATGTATAAATTTTAAATGCATCATGAGAAAAGTATATGAGACCAAAATTGCTAAATGTATTCTTTCTATTTGCCCTACCTAGTTTCAAGATGAGTTTGTTTCTAAAATTGGAATAATTTCCATTTATTTCCAATGGTTAACATGACTATTATTCACTATAATAAAAAATAATACATGTTAGCTTTTCTTTAGTTATTATTGAGCTACTTTCTTATGAAGCTCTAAATTCAGTAGCAAATGTTCCTTGGAGCTCAAAATAGACATTATTTTGGCTGAATTACTTAAATCAAGAATATAAATAAGCATTTAAATGGATATCACTTGTAGGGTAAATGCCCTGGGAAATTATTATTTTTTAATTAATTCTCTTTCCAGAAAAGGTAGTGAAACAAATTTTATTTTCATGAAACTTAAGACATGGTATATATTGTGTTATGGTTCAGTTTAGACCACAGATAAGTCACATTAAAATCACACTCCTGTATGAACAGAAAGAAGTAACAGATACCTGATAGTTCAATGAAGTCTTCAACATAAACAGAGGCTGGGAACAGATGTTGAAATTCTCTGAAGAAAATTTAATAACCTGAAGCCTAACCACATTCTGTTCTTGATGTCCATGCTCTGTGGTCACTTGATAGGAAAAATTAATTAATTTAAATAACATATTTGAGTACTTTAGGAACTCAATTCATCCTTTAGAATGAAATCAGTTATTTCCTATTTTCATCAAGCCTTGAAAAAAACATGTGTTTAATAAATATGAGTAATTTTTCTATTTTCTGCACTATGTTGAGGACTATACAGAAGAACAGTAAACACATCTTATTATCTCTACTCTTCTTTACATTTTACTACATTTCATTCAACTCACATAATAATATAACACAGTTAGATAGCTCCCTGGAAAACAGATCCAATGGAGTTTACAATTTTCCCAAGTTCATATAAACAATGACAGATTTGGGACTTGAACCTGT
>VMDR010029636.1:0-12665 GCA_007922815.1 Macrotus californicus
AAAAAAAAAAAAAAAGGAACTACTGATATATGCAAAAATACAGATTGATCTCATGTATTACACTAGGTAAAATCAAGAGATTCAGACTATACTACATAATTAAATTTATATGACATTCTGGAAAAACCAAAACTACAGAGAAATAAAACAGATTCGTGGTTGCCAGAGGTTGGAAATAGGAAGAATAGCTGACTATAGAGATGCACAAGGTAAAATTTTGGGGTGATGGACATGTTTGCTCAATTACTTTGATTACAGGTTATACAACTATGTGTATCTTGTTAAAATTCAAATACTCTAATAAATTTTACTATATGTAATTTATACCTCAATTTCTTAAAAGGGAATTAATCATCACACTTCATATAAACACACAGACACAAATCTAACATAAAATGTTCACTTAGGTTTAAAATAATATTCATACAGTCCCTAAATTAAAAGATTGTAATATATACATCCATCATTTTATCAAAGAATAACTGAACTAGAATCCTATTTGAGTGCCAAGTTCTTTAACAAAACAAAACAAAAAACTTAAGGCTGAAAACCCTTCTCTTATTCAAACCAACCTGGTACGGCGTGTTTTGCAGTTTAGGCTGTCTCACCGCACCTGCTGCCCCACCATACGTTGTTTTTCCAGGGTAAAAAGGAGAGTCTCCAAGCTGACTTGTTTTAAGGACTGAAGAACTCCCAAGTGACTGCACAGAAATACAATGATAGATTGTAAGCAATGAACACTCAAACCTAATGTGATTAAATCAACTTCAGTTAGTACTCACAGGGGAAAGTGTCCCAAAGGCAGACAAGTTGAACGCTGGTTTCTTTGAGCTGGTGGCAGTGTGCTGTGAGAGCGGATGAGAACGTTCAGCCTCTGGGGACCACAGAGGGGGCACCGAAGTATTCTTTGAAACAGTTATATCTGAAGCGAAAATACATAATGGACAATAGTGGAATTAATTACAAGACCCTAGATTTTTATAAATAGTAAATAAAAATTAAAACTAAGTCAGAAAAAACTATCCCTTGAAATTTAATTTTACTCCCAAAATTATTTACTACCAAATGGCAAGAACACCTTTATCAGAAGCTCTTGAAGAAAATCCACTGGTAGTTGAGATGTTATCATCATCGTGCTGAGAGGTAGAATCCTTAATTTCCTTCACAAGGGAATACCCGGAACTGCTAATTGGGAACGCCGAGGACGTGGAGGGCTGACAGTGTAAAGTGGGAGATTCCAACGTGGAGAAATTCAAATGGCTCCGATGAAGAGAAGGCCTTGTTAATACATCTGGATAATTTGAAGCAGTACTAGTTGTTGAGGGTTCTTAAAAGGAAAGTATTAACATTATGAATATATAACTTAGAAAAAGCAAAACACCATCACAGGCAAAATGCTATTTTACTTTGAGAAAACATACTACATAATATAGTTTAATTCAAATCACTGAGGCCTCCCAACATAAATACAACTAAAATATTCTTCTGCCGAACACGGTTTCAACTAATTTAATTTACCTAACATGCTGTCAAAATATATTTCACTCTTCACATACCAATTCCAAAAGTGCATGTTTCTTGATTTTCCTTGAAGTGATATCAGTATAAAAAGTCAAAAAATAAAATCAAAGCTGTATAATAAAATCACAAAACAAGAAGGATAAAAAGGGTAAGTCTATCCCTCTTGATACAACCACTATTAAATTTGTACATGCTCCCGGATAATTCACAGCAGTCCCCCTTTATCCAAGACCCATTATGGATGCCTGCAAGGGCAAATAGTACTGAATCCTATATATACTATATATTTTTACACATATACTTTTAATGGAGTTTATTTCATAAATTAACACAGCGAAAGATTAACAACAATAATTAATAAGCTACAACAATTATAACAACAGTATAATAAAAGGTTATGTGAATGAGGTCATTCGTTTCAAGGGAACCCCTTGCTGAAGTCTTCGTACAGGCTCAGAGCTCCCTGGCCCAACATGCTGTCATTACTCAAAACATGTATTCTGTTCATGTCTTCCGTCCATGACTCCCATCTTAACTGAGCACTGTGGCTGTGACTTTTGAAACCACAAAAGTTACACAAAAGATGGGACAGCAAAAATAGCAAAAAACTTTTTTCTTCACAATTTCACAGATAAAAGAATCGTTCTTACCATGAACCTTAGCAACCTCAGCAGGATATTTTACTTCCCCTTTGCTTCCCTCGACTTCATTAAGTCGAGACCTTTCTCTTTTTCACTTAAAGGAAGCACTATCCGGCTTCTCCTCGGCATTGTAAGTCCTGCTATGGTCTGGGGCCACTGATTCAGCAAAACAAGGGTTGCTTGAACACAAGCACTGCTATACTGCCAATATGACAACCAGGGACTACAGGGTGGGAAGCACGTAGCTGTATGACAAAAGGATGACTCACATCCCAGAGAGGACAATGCAGAACAGCATGAAATTTCACCATGCTGCACAGAACGGCACACAACTTAAAACATAGGAATTGTTTATTTCTGGAATTTTCCAATTAGTATTTTCGGACTGCACATGACTACAGGTAACCAACCACACAAAGCAAACCCTGGATAAGGTAAGAGAGGACTACTGTATGTGAACACATAAATAAGTTTTATCTAAACACATGATCATGCTTCTGCATCCAGTTCCGTGACTTATTTCATTTGCCAGTATAATTTTGCCTCTATATACAGAGCATTCCCCTTAAAGACCACATTGTATTGTATCATACTTTTTTAATTATTTGTGATTATTTTCCCAACATTCCATCAAACATGTATGCACTTATATCTACACACTTTTAAGAGTATTCTTTTGGATAAATCTATGATTCCTTAAGTATGTAAGAAAGAAATTATTAAACAAATATTCCTAAGCAATCCATAAAAAAGCTTAATTCTGTAAGTCTAAAGACAGGCTCATAAAACACCCCAAGTAGTTGGACATATCCTAGGAGTCAACAAGATACACAATTATGTGTGAAAATGCTGTCACACTAGACCAGAGCACATACTCATTTTTGCTTATGATACCGCGATCCAAAGATTTCCTGTCAAGTTATACTCCCGCAAAAAGCCAAGTAACAGTGTACATTTTCCCCATATTGTCACTGGATATTAACCGTTTCTGATTTCTGTCAACTTAATATATCAAATGATATTATTACTTGATTTGTACTTATTTAAGTAAGAAATACTGAGCATCCTCCCCATTCACTGGTAATTTATATTTCTTCTATTAATTGCTTACTGATATGGTCTCTCTTACTAATCAGATAAGACCTAATTTCTTTTTTATCAGTAAGATCAGTGTAATATGATTTGAAATATTATAAATAATTTTCACTGTTGGTGAAACCCATTCACACTCCTGATTTTTTTCAAATCTTATTTTCCAATTACAACTGACATACAATATATTAATTTCAGGCGTACACACCAATGACTGTACATTGTATAATGTACCAAGTGATTGATCATCCTGATAAATCTCATACCTGACACCATACACAGTTCTTAGAATATTACTGACTATATTCCCCATCCCGTACTTTACATCCCTATGACTACTCTGAAACGACTAATTTGTACTTCCTAATTCCTTCACCTTTTTCTCCTGACTGCTCTCAAAATGTTCTCAGCATCTATGAACCTATTTCTGTTCTGCTTGTTCCTTTCTGTTGTTTTTTAGATTGAATTGTTCATAGATATGTATTTATTGCCATTTTAGTGTTCATATTTTTTATCTTTTCTTCTTCTTCTTAAAGAGGACCCTTTAACATTTCATGTAATAGCAGTTTGGTGATGATGAACTTCTTTAGCTTTTTCTTGTCTGGGAAGCTCTTTATCTGTCCTTTGATTCTAAATGATAGCTTTGCTGGGTACAGTAATCTTGGTTTAGGTCCTTGCTTTTCATCACTTTGAATATTTCTCGCCAATCCCTTCTGTCCTACAAAGTTTCTGCTGAGAAATCAGCTGACAGTCTTATTTATGGGAGCTCCCTAGTTCACAGGGGAGGGAGGGTAGGGGTCCTAGGAGGAGGCTGCCCAAGGCAGTGGCCAACAGTCTAGGATGGGGCTGGCTGAGAAGCTGAATGTCTCGTCTCCAGTGTGCACGAACTATAGGCCAGATTTAAACAAAAGGCTACAGACTTGGGGCTCTCTCTTCTCCTTCTCAAGGATGCCTGGATGAATGTGCTGTAGCCACCTCCTTTTCCCAAAGGACAGTATTTTAAATGGGAGAAGGAACTCAAGTGCATCTTAGGACTGGACTGGCCTGGCAGAGGATGTCAGGGTTATTTTTCTTTGTGTGTTCTAGAGGGGATCGGCTCTGAGGCAGAAGCCTGCCATTCTTCCAAAATTATGTAGCTTTTGTATTTTATGTTGTTTTAGTTTGTAAACTAATGTTATAGAAACAAGATAATTAAAAACTAACAAGGAGAATGATAGAACTCAAGAGTTAGATTTCATCCTTAATTGATAGGCTTAAGTGATTAAAGCTGGAACTCAAGAGTTCAAGATTTTAGCCTTAGTTGGCAGGTTCAAGTGACTAATGCATGTAGAAAGCTCTTATTCCAAAACTGTGTAGCTTTTGAATAAAGACTCCTTTCCTTTATCACCAAAAAACTGTCTCCAGACTTTTGTCTAGAGGGTGACAGCAGGCAGCAGGACCCTACTTGCTCTTAGGTAGCTAACTGCTTTCTTCTGCTTTTAAGATTCTCTTTGTCTTTAACATGCATTTTAATTATGATGTGTCTTGGAGTCAGCCTCTTTGGGTTCATCTTGTTTGGGACTCTCTGTGCCTCTGGACATCTATGTCTATTTCCTTCACCAGGTTTGGGAAGTTTTCTGTCATAATTTTTTCAACTGGGTTCTCAATTTCTTGCTCTCTTCTTCCAGCTGAGTGAGATGAAGGGCTTTGTAGTCCCAGACAGTTCCTCTTAAAGGACCTGTACACAGATGCTTACGCTTGAAGTTGTCCTAGAGGCTCCTCACACCAACTTCACTGGCTTTGGATTCTTTTGTCTTTTTTGCAGTCCTGATTGGGTATTTTTGCTTCCTTATATTCTAGACCACTGATTTCATTTTCAGCTTCATCTACTCTGCTATTGATTCTTCATTCTTCATTTCAGTTAGTGTATCCTTCATTTCTGACTAGTTCTTCTTCTTTTTGTATCCTGGTTTTTTCTTGTACACTGGTTTTTCATATCCTTTTTTATGCTATTGAAATTCTGAGTTCATTGAGTATTCTTATAACCAGTGTTTTGAACTCTACTAGAGTGCTTGTCCCTATTTTGTTTAGTTCTTTTTCTGGAGTTTTGTTCTGTTCTTTCATTTGGTGTATGTTTCTTTGCCTCCTCATTTTGGCAGCCTCCTTGTTTGTTTCTATGTATTAGGTTGAGGTGCTGTATGCCCCAGGCTTGGTAAAGTGGCTTTACATAGTAGGTGTCCTGTAGGGTCCAGCAGCAAAGGCTCCCTGATCACCTAAGCTGGACACCCTAGGTTCCGCCTCTGCCCCCATATGGGATGTGTACACCCTTCTGTTGAGCCTTGACTGATGTTAGCACATCATGTGAGGTTTACCCCTAGGTCTATTAGCTGTAAGGACTGGCTGCAACCACCAACCAACTTGAACGATCAGCCGTGCAGGGGCCTACCCCACAGAGCAGGACTTCCTTCCGTGGGGCCCTGGTGCTCGTGGAGTCCACCCCTTGAGTGTGTCATTGGTGGAGGTGGTAAGTTGGTGCTTTGACATGGTCTGAAGCTGTTCACTAGGTGCACTGACTCTGGGGCCTCATCTCATGGGAGATACAGGCCCAGGTCAGCTGCCACCTGTGTGTGCTCTACACGAGGCCACCCAGCATCACCTACAAAGCAATCTGCAGATGGCCGCTACTTGTGCTGGACTTGGAGGTGCCCGGGAGAGGCCACACTGCAAACCAAGGCTGGCCAATGCAAGTGTCAGGGCTTTGGCAACTTAGCAAAAGGTACAAGGCATGCTGGGGCCAAATGCTGCTTTCTAAAAGAGATTTTAGGAAAGGCTGAAGCAAGAACCAAGACAAGCCATTCCTATGGAAAAGCCATGGGAAAAAGCTTGGGTGTGCTCTCAAAAGTTGGGTGGGGCGGGGTTGTCAGGGAATCACTAGGGCAGAGCAAACAGTGATACCTTAGCCAAGCCTACCTTACAGATTCTATGAACACAATATCCAAAAAAGCTGGCTTACACAGTACACTGTAGAGTTCAGTATCAGCTGCTTACCATTGTGATCTCATGACTGACTGGGAGTCACATCACAAGAGTGTATTGCCACACTTGCTACCTCACAAAAAATATCTACTTAATGTGTCCTGCTTTCTCACCATCATAGGGTCAAAAATTCCAAGCTGAATGATTTTTAGTCAAGTAGGGGACTATCTGCACTAAATTCCAAGAGACTTCCCCACTTTCCCCATTAATATATCTATGTATTTCTGTTCCAGTGCCAGTTTTTTTAAAAACTGTAGCTTTAGAACACATTTAATGGCTGTAAAAGTTACTACAAACTACTCCACATTCCCATTCTTTTTCAGAATTTCTCTGTTCATCGTCCGGTGTGTGTTCAAGATTTTTACAGCCCGTTGTCAAGTTTCCAAAAGATTCTCCCAGTTAGGCTGAAATAACAAGACTTCCAGACTAGCTCTTCTACTGTAAATTACTATAAAATCAGGTAAATAAATAAATGGACAAAGTATATGACAGACAACAGAAAATAGCATGTACACACACAAAAAAAAAACCTCACAAATTGAACCCTATTACTACTTAGCACACTATCTGGGAAAATTTTCAGACCTGGCACAGAAAGCTGAAGTCCAAGCAAAATACGTCAGGCAGAAATGAAAACTAAGGGCACTGGCTAATAGAAAACTAAGCAGGCCTCTGGAAGACCACATGGGAGTATCCAGAGAGTGGATGAGCTACACGTACACGGAGAGAGAGCACCTGAGGCTTACCAAATAGCAGCTGCTATAGAGTTGAGAAAACATACTAGAAGGTGAGCAGTGCTTGGAAATAAAGCAGCACTGAGAACACTGAAGTTCCCAGGCTGCCAGAATTTAGAGATCCCTCCTTAAAGCCCTAGCACTCAGCGGAGATAGCGGATAAGCTTCCCCTCGGGACTGTGGATCAACTCCTACAATAAGACCTACTGTACACTCATCCTAAAAGGCCACGAGAGAGACAGAGTTGGGAAGCTAAGTCCTACCACTTTAGACAACTTGGAAACACCCTGGACTTTCAACAGATACACATTACCAAAGCATAAAAGTAAGCCTATAAAGTTCAAAATGATCATTCAGTAATGACTGCCTGCTAAAACAAGAATCGATACTCTTCAGAAGAAGATAATAGAATACAGAATCTCTCCATATATTATTCCAAATGACAATATTTGGTGAAAAAAATCTGTTGATATACATAAAAAAAAGAAAGTAAACTGTGATCCATAGGGAGAAGAAAAAGTAGTCAACAGAAACTGACCCCAAGATAGCCAGGGTCTTGTACTTAAGAAAAGATTTAAAATAGGTAATTTAAATATGTCCGAAGTTCCTAGCAGACCTGTTAAAATTATTCGACTAGAATCACACTCACTGGAGAGAGTTAATTGAGGGGTGCAAGAAATCATTCATCTTTAAGGACTGGTTATATAATTCAGCATGTTAACAGAGTAATAAACTGAATAATACAGAGCCCCAAAATAAACCCTCGCATATATGCACAAACGATTTTCAACAGGGAAACCACGACCCCATTAAGTGGGACAAGGACAGTCTCTTCCAACAAATGGTATTGGGAAAAATGAATATCCATATGGAAAATTAAACTGGACTCTTATATAATATACAAAAATGAACTCAAAATGGATCAAAAACCTAAACATAACCAAAACTTTTATAAAACTCCTAGGAGAAAACAGAGGAGAAAAGCTTCATGACACTGGTCTTGACAATGACTTCTTGGACATGACAGGCAACTGTGGAAACACAGACATATGGGACTATTTCAAATTCAAAATCTTTTATGCACTAAAAAATACAAGCAATAGAGTAAAAAGACAACTCAAAAAATGGTAGAAAGTATTGGTAAATCACGTATCTGACAAGGTGTTAATATCCAGAATATATAAAGAACTACAGAACAAAAAAATCAAATAATCTGATTAAAAATTGGGCAAAAAATATGAACAGACAATAGTCCACAGCTGATATACCAACGGCCAACAAACATATGAAAAGATGCTCAACATCACTAACCATCAGAGAAATGCAAATCAAAAACAAAAACAGATACTACTTTATACCCATTAGCAGAGCTACCATCACAAAAGCAGAAAATAAACTGTGGCAAGGATGTGAAGAAACAGGAACCCTTGTGCACTGTTGGTAGGAAAGGTGAAATGGTGCAGACCCTGTGTAAAACAATACGGCAGTTGACAAAATTTAAGAACAGAATTACCACAGGACCCAGCAATTCTACTTCTGGATATACACCCGAAAAACTGACAGCAGGATCTCAAAGAGATTTGTTCAACCATGTTCCTAACAGCATTACTCACAATAGCCAAAAGGCAGAAATAAACTAAGTGTCAGTGACTGATGAACAAATGTGGTATAGACATACAATGAATATTAATCAGCCTTTAAAAAGAAAGAAATTCTGGTATGTGCTACAACATGGATGAACCTTAAAGACAAACATTAAGTTAAGTGAAAAAAGCGAGTCACAAAAAGAAAAATACTGTACGATTTCTCATCAACGCATCCACTCATTTAGCAGAAAAAAAATTTAGATACCCAACAGCTCACCATCATAGATGTTCTGACTAAAGTGATGACTGAACTCTGAATATACAAAAAACACTGAACTGTACAGTTTAAATGGTTTAGATTTACATGTGACATATATCTCAATAAACCTGTCAAAAATAGCTAAAGAGAAATGACAGCATATTCTTTCCAAATATGTCATATTCATGGGGTATTTTAAAGCTATTTTAATATTTGATATTTGTAAACCCCATCATATTGCTGTAAGTGGATGGAAAAAACTTAAGACTTTAAAATGCAGTTACTCGAGGGACTTCTGGTCAAGATGAAGGTGTGGGTAGACAAGCTTCGCCTCCTCACTCAACCATAGAAAGAAGTACAACCAGATCTCAAAACACATTAACACCCAGAACCATGAGAAAATAGAGATATATGGAAGTCTGACAACCAAGGATTTAAAGAAGCCACAGTCATCCAGAGGGGTAGGAGGGGCAGAGTAGCATAGAAGGGAGAGAGGCAATGTGGCACAGAGAGGTGGCAGAGTGGGCGGCAGGGGTGGAACGGATGGTCCCATACTCACGTGTGGTAGATAAAAATCAACAGAGATACTTTGGGAGCAGGCAATACCAGCCCCAGGCCAGACGGCTCAACCCAGGGTTCCAACATCAAGAAGATAAAATCCCCACTACCCCTGGCTGAAAAACCAGTGGGGTTGGAGCAGCAGAAAAAACTGCCATATTTCCATGGGTTTACAAGGTCTGCTTAGACTTAGAACGTATACAAACCCACCTACTCTGGGTTTCACCACCAGGGCAGGAACTGGAAGGGTGCCAGTTGCATACCGGAAGTGGGTGAAGTGACTGCAAACAGGGCAAGGGCTGGACAAACCTCCAGAAGCCAGGCAGTGGCATTGTCCCCTCTCCAAGCCCTTGCCCTACACAGAACCACAAAGCAGTGAGTGGGGAGCCCCACCCTGGCAATTACCTAAGGCTCCGCCCACAAAATTACAGGTGCCTTTTCTACATAGGCCACACTACTAAGACAAGGAGGGAGTCAAAGCCATTCTACCTAATACACAGAAATAAACACAAGGAGGCTGCCAAATTGAAGAGATTAAGAAATATGGCCCAAATGAAAGAACAGAACAAAACTCCAGAGAAAGAACTAAATGAAACAGAGACAGCCAACCTATCAGATGCAGAGTTCAAACACTGGTGATTAGGATGCTCAATGAACTGATTGAGTATGGCAAAAAAATTAGGGCAGAAATGAAGGTCACACTAAATGAAATAAAGAAAAATCTACAGGGAACCAACAGTGGAGAGAATGAAGCCAAGAATCAAATCGACAACTTGGAACACAAGGAAGGAAAAAGCATTCAATTAGAACAGTAGGAAGAAAAATGAATTAAAAACAAAAAACAAAAAAAGAAAAATGAGGACAGGCTTAGGAACCTCTGGGACAACTTTAAACATTCCAACATCCGAATGAATCATAGGGGGGCCAGAAGGAGAAGTGGAAGAACAAGAAACTGAGAACCTACTTGAAAAAATAATGAAAGAAAATTTCCCTAATTTGGCAAAGGAAATAGATATACAAGTCCAGGAAGCAGAAGAGAGTCCCAAACAAGGTGGACCCAAAGAGGAACACATCAAGACACATCAGAATTAAAATGCCAAAGGTTAAAGATAAAGAGAGAATCTTAAAAGCAGCAAGAGAAAAGGAGAGCGTTACCTACAAAGGAGTTCCCATCAGACTGTCAGCTGATTTCTCAAAAGAAACTTTGCAGGCTAGAGGGGGCTGGCAAGAAGTATTTAAAGTGATGAAAAGCAAGGGCCTACAACCAAGATTACCCAGCAAAGTTATCATTTAAAATCAAAGGACAGATAAAGAGCTTTTCAGACAAGAAAAAGCTAATAAGAGTTCATCACTAGCAAACTGGTATTATATGAAATGTTAAAAGATCTTCCTTAAGAAGATCAAAAATATGAACGATAAAATGGCAATAAATACATATCTATCAACAATTAATTCTAAAAAACAAACAAGCAAGCAGAACAAAAACAGATGCACAGATATAGACAACGTTTTGATGGGTGCCAGATGGGAGGTCAGGGGGATAAGCGAAAAAGGTGAAGGGATTAAGTAGTACAAATTGGTTGTTACGGAACAGCCATCAGGATGTGAAGTGCAGCACAGGGAACAGAGTAGACAAAGAATATGTATGCATGATCCATTGACACGGGTGAGTATTGGGATTTCCAGAGGGAGCAGAAGGGTGCTAGGGAGAGAAGGGCAAAGGGGGAAAACCTGGAACAACTGTAATAGCATAAACAATAAAATACAATTTAAAACAATTTAAAATAAAATGAAGAGTCACTTAATTATAAGATTAATGACATGATCCAGCTGAGCTGCTACAGAGAGGACAGGAGTCAACTGCAGTTATGCCATACCCAAATTCATGGCATTATCAGCTTCACTGTAACAAGTAAGATGTAGGTCTCCCTTAGTGCCAAGGCCTATTCTAAGGGCTTCACATTTATTTTCAAAAGAATTTATGAGAATACAAAGGAGAAAATAGATTATCTTGCCCAAAGCCACACATCTAACAAATGATGGCTTTAAATCATTTTTAGACTTTCTGAGGCAAGTATAAAATCCGAGCTTGTACTCTTAGCTGATGTATCAGCCACCCTTAATAAACAAAAAGCTAAAATATAAGGAAGGTAGTACCTAATCTGAACCTGATCATCACCCTTCTCCTACATGGGGTTTTTATGTACTACCCAGTTAGATTTACCACAGCCAGATAATATAAAAATACTTCAAATTAAGGCATGAAAACCTGTCTTTCATAACAAAATATTCACATTCCATTTACCTTCTGCATTTCTTATTGATGGGTCAGGAGTGACTCTCCCATCATGAATGTTGGCACTCTCCTCATCAGCATGTATCAGATGGTCGTCTTCTCTACTCTCTGGCCACTGTGGTATCCCTCTTGTGTCTGTGGAGCAGCTGCATACTTCTTCATTCTTGTTGAAGTATCTCTGTAGCCATCCTGGCACGATATTCTTAACTGATTCTGTAACCCTGCTAAGAATGCCCTGTTGGGGAAAAAAACACGTAAGGCAATTTTAGAAATTTATCTTTTTAAATACCAACTTATAGAAAGCCATTCCAAGGAAAACACAACTGTTTCCAACAAAGTTTCCTAATATGAGTTCACTGAGCTAATGTTGACATAATGGTATTTTAAAAATACTACAAATTTCTACTTTTTCTTTCTTCCATATACATACATCCATGAATCAATAATTACCCCAAATGGCCATATTATTCTAATCCTTAAAAAGCCCCAATAGGCCATTCAAATAGACATATAAATTTTAAATTTAGTAGTAAGATATGCACTAAAATGTTATAATCTGAGAAAAGGCATCCATTTTGATCTCAGCATATTAAAAGAAGCAATATAAATACCTCCAATTGCTTCTTCAAGCAATTATTTTATTGCATATTCTTTTAAAAAGAAAAATTTGGACATATAAAACTAGAAGACTTTTAAAGACAGGTAATAAGACAACTAATGTAGCATAATAAACTCAAGAAATAACCTAAGATGTTTTTCAATGGTAAATGTTCATTATACCAAACATTGCCTGAAAATCTGAAGAATTCATTTCTATTACAGTAACTTTTAAAGGGAGAAAAATGTAGTATAACAACTGTTAGTATTAACGTGTACTGTAGCTCTGCTACGTGCCAGGCACTGTTCTACATAGCAGTCTAGACATATGATTCAGTTTAACCCTCACAATACTCTTATGAAGTC
>VMDR010029637.1:0-12666 GCA_007922815.1 Macrotus californicus
ACATATTGTATTATTTTATATATTCGTACTTTAAATTATTTTTCACCTACATGTTAAGTAGAGCAAGCTGTACTAAGTTATTATGATGAAGTACCCTGAAATATCAAACTAAGATTTATTTCTTGATCAGATCACAGTCTGAAGCCAATCGAGCTGTACTCCCAAGCAGCGCTCTCCCCAGGGTGACTCAGAGATCTAGGTTTTAGAGGGTATGAATTCTTGCTTTTTTTTACTAAAGTATTCTCTGAGCCAAAAAGAATGCCAAGCATTTAGTGATGGTTCAGTAAATAGTTGTTGTGTTAATTAAATAGTGAATAAAAAGTAAAAAATATATATAAATAGAAAAAATAGAAAAATGTAGAGTTTTATCGTTGAAGGGGTTAATGTACGAATATATAAAATAATACAATATGTGGTTTGTTTAATGTATCAGCATATGCTAAAAGGAATTGGTATAAGACTTTCTTCTAATTACAATTAGTTTGCATCTCTGAGTGTGAAAAGATGCCTAGATACATAAGTATGGTGGTGTTTTTTTATTAAAAATGTGAGAAAACTTCCTAAAATACTAATTAATTATTAGGTGAGAAAATTTGGGGAATATAGAGCAAATGATAAATTATTTTAGTTCTCAATTTCTCCTCTTTCCTCTTCTTTTCATCACTTCTTCTGTGTTCCATGGCTTACTTCCCAATACGTTTTCAATAGACTTATTGGGTAACATTTACTTTGGGTTTGTTATAATCCAAAATGAGATGTAGCCAGTCATTTGTAAATGTTGAATCAGGTCTATTCACTTTACTTTTAATTTATTGTTATAAATTTAATTATAATTCTTAAATAAATATGCCAGTTTATAAAATATATACTCAAATAAATGAAATTGTTTGATTATAGAAATTTACTACCTAACGAGAAATCACAGTCTTAACCATCAGACCCTTTCATCTTTATTCTTGGCTTTGTATCAGAAAGCTCAAAAGGTAGAGTGAAGAGACAAACAAAAGTAGTTATATTTTTAAAGAACTTCCTAAGTATCATTTCCACTCCATCTCCTATCAGGAAGTCAACAACACTGTATCAATAAGTCACTGCCCACGGAAGCTTTGGGATGACTTATGAAGGCAACTTTCCATGGCTGTGCTTCAGATCCTAATCTCCAAACAGCTGCTCCATTAGCAAGGTGAATTTTCTGTCATTTCATACATTATGAATTATTTTTCAATTTTGCTTAATCTGACCACCCTTGGTAACTTGTCAGATCCCTTGTACTCAGACAAATGTGGTTGCCTGTTAAAGGGACATAAAACACATCGGGAACTGAATTTTTCTTGACATCTACATCACGTCACCTCTAGCTTTGGTATATTTTGCATTTCCATGTTTTCTCTTGATTTTCCTGACATGTAATATGCTAAATTGCCTCAGCTCTTGAATATCTTTTCTTGATTATAGCTCTGAGAACTCTACCACCTGATACGTAAGTATGCTCTGATTTTTAGTAGCAAATTAATTAAGTAATTATTTTTCCATTTTGCTTAATCTTACCACCTTTGGTAATTTGTCAGATCCCTTGTACTCAGACACATGTAGTTGCATGTTAAAGGGACTAAAACATGTCAGGATTGAATTTTTCTCAACAACTACATTATGCCACCTCTAGCACTGGTATATTTTTTATTTCTATGTCAAAGAGTAGCTTTTAATTTATGATTGGAGCTTCAAAACTTATTGGCCTATGAATACTGTAATGCAGTCAGATATTTGGAGTTACAAAATTTCCCTGTTCTATAGCATTTACCTTTTAATTTGTCTAAATCCCATGCTATTTAGTGTCTAGTCTATACAAGTTACTGACTATAAGTCTTATTTTAAAATATGCATCTGAAAAGAAACTAATTAGCATACTAAATTCACCTAGCCACAAGGCATGTTTACACTCATATCATTTTCCTGAAGAGAGCAAAGTGATAAGAAAACTACATTAAAAATAACAGTTTGGCAATTTCTTTAAAGATAAAAAAATATAAGGCTGTTGCCTTTCACCTTGAAATGGAAAGGATATTCAAAAGAGACAGAAATTTCAGTAATTTAATTTTTTAAAAAATTGTTCTTGGTCTCTGTTCTAGTTTCCTAGGGTTGCCATAAGAAATTGCCACATAATATGTTGTTGCTCAATAACAGGAAATTATTCTCTCAGTTCTGGACAGTAGAAGGACAAAATCAAGGTATCTGCAAGGCCATGTTCCTTCTGAAGATTCTAGGGAAGCATCTTTCCTCACCTCTCTCTAGCTTTTGGGGGATCCCCAGAATCCCTGCCTTTCTTGGCTTGCAACTGCATTACGCTAATTTCAGCCTCCATCTTCACATGGCCTTCTCGCTATGTCTCTTATAAAGACATCAGCCATTGGATTTAAACCTCACCCTAATACAGAGAGACATTTTCTTAATTATATACATGTGCCAAGACTATGTCCAATTAAAAACACATTCTGTGGTCCTGGGAGAACACTACTCAATCCATCATAACCTCCATTTATGAAGTACAAGAATATATAAGAAAATACTCCAAGAAGTGAATCTTATAAACCAGTGATTTTCAACTGGTGTGCTGCGGCACAATGTTGTGCTGCAAGAATTTGTAAACCCTGCAATACCTGATGATTTAATGAGGGATACTGAACTCTCTTCCCGTAGATTGTCAAATAAAAAAAAAAATGACAACAGCCCACACAACAACAGCAATGTGAGTGGAATCAAAATTTTTGTCAGATCAGCAAAAAATATATTTTTTGGTGTGCCGCAGAATTTTAGTATTAAGTTTACGTGTGGCATGAGATTAAAAAAAGGCTGAAAAATTTCGATCACAAACAAAAGATTTTAAAAGCTAACAGTAGCTCAATCATTCAATTTTCATTAAATCTGTTTAACGCTGCCCCACCTGCCCCACCCAACATGCCCACACTACTCATAGCCGCACATAACGAATACCCCACCCTCCATGTGTTCTTGCTGGGACCACCCCTTCCCTGATGTTGGTACTGCCAGCTCGATCACTGCAAACTGACTACTTGCAGGACCAATTATGGAGAGGAATCTAGGATTAGAGCTGATTACCAACTCATTTCTAAGAGAATATAAGCACAAATGACATCAGGATTTTATTCCTGTTTACCTCCTTCATTGGTAAGTAGAGTGAGTGATCTATCATTTATCTTCCCAGTCGGAGAGTGGAAGTAAACATTACTGAGAATTGCACTGAAACAACAGGCATAGAAGGCAGGCATATGTCCCCTCTACCAAAAACCGTTCCTCATCAGCCAGGCCCTTTATCCCTATGTTTCTATTTAGCCACTAAGCTAAATATGTGTGGAAATACACTTTCTTCATTTTTCATACCCTTGTGCTATGCCTTTGAGAACGTGTACCAGCCATCAAAGATGAAATGTATTACTTCTCCAAACCCTCTCTGAGTATTCCCTTCATCATCCTGGTCCAGCTGAAACCTGGCTCCAAACCTCTCCAGTAACTTATTACAATGTTTCTCCTACTAAGGAACCCAAGGTTGGGGTAGGTGTCTTCCTTTCCTTCACTTCCACATGTGAACTACTGCTCGCTCAAATACACCATTTCCTTCATAAAGGCCTGCTTTCACACTGTACCACTGGGACACCCCGTGTCTTTGTGGTTATCGAATGACCTCCAAATCGTTCCCCCTTCCTTCTTGAAAATTTTAACATCCAGCACTATTTTTGTTGTGATTTTAGTGACTAACACTTTCAAATGTATCATTCAACCACTTCCTAGCTTGTTTGGTTCCTTTGTTTCACCACTTCCATCAATATTCACCTCCGCCCACCCCCCTGTGACACAGCACTGTTACAATTACCTCCGTCTCAAGCACCCACTTTCAAATCTTCACCTCCTGTCTCTCCGGGTAATCATTCAGTCATCTCCTAACTCCTCTCGCATCACCAGTGTATTCATTTTCACTGGACTATCCTCATCACCATGTAAATGTACCACAATATTTCTCATCTAAGGAGAAAAACAGTCTTTTGATTCCCACGCCGGCCACCATCTCCTTCCTCCTTATCTAGTTCACTTTACAGCAAGACTCATGAAAGCGTTGCCTACAGTCCAGGACCAGTTGCACTCACAAGTCAATCCAGTGTACTTTCATCCTAAAAACTCTATTATGGCGGGGGGGGGGGGGGCAGGGGAAGCAATCTCTTGCCATTGTAGCCAAGAATTTTCATCTTGTCAATGTTTTTGGACCTCTCAGTAGACTTAACATAATCATTTGTTCCCTCCTTCTTGAAACACCTGGTTCCTTCTTGAAACTCAGCATCCTGGACACTGTGCTCTCCTATCTGTCTTCCTCCTTCAGGCTCAGCGCCTCCTCAGTATTTCAGTTATTATTATTTTTTGCTTTGCTAAATTATCAGCAGTAAGTTACAACAAGACTCAGTATTTTGCCCTTTTTCTTTTGCTCTTTGTATTCCCTCCAAGTCCTCTTTTCCATTTCCATAGTTTTATGGTTTTTATATATGCTATGGATGGTCACATTTTTCCCCTCCAACCTGGATGTCATGGCCCAGGGCTCCAGACACTTACCTATCACCTGCCCTCAGAGTCTAATACACACGCCAAGTTAAACACAGCCAGCAGAGCTCTTCATTTCCTACCCCCAACACCACTACCACTGGTCTTCTATTACTCAATAAATACATCATCATTCACCTAGTTACTCAGTCTAAAATTTAGAAATCACTGTTGTTGTTTTTTTCTTTTCCTCTTCATACCACATTCAATTTATTGATACTGTTGACTCGTCTTTAACAATATACTGTAAATCAAGCCTTGGCTGCTGTGGCTCAGTGGATTGAGTGCCGGCCTGTGAACCAAAGGGTTGCTGGTTTGATTCCCAGTCAGGGCACACGCTTGGGTTGCAGGCCAGGTCCCTGGCAGGGGGTGTTGAGAGGCAACCACACATCAATGGTTCTCTCCCTCTCTTTCTCCCTCCCTTCCCCTCTCTATATAAATAAATACATAAATCTTTAAAGCAAGAAAATTAATTTAAAAAACAATATACTATAAATCAAATTACCATTTTACATTTGTTAGCACCCTATGTTTAAATCACAATCACAGTTCCTGCAAAACACAGTTTCTTTATAGGTCTTTCTTCTTCCACTGTTTCTGCCTAGAATCTATTTTTAGCCCAGTATTCACAGAGATCTTTTATAAAGGCAAGTAAAATCTAATCCTTCCCCTTGATCTTCCTTCTCTGTCAAAGGTAGAAAACGCCAATTCCTTATCTTCACTTACATGGGCTGACTCAGCCTAACTGCTCCTTACCTCTCTAAACCCACCTCCGACCACTCTTTGTATGGCTTATATCACTTCAAACTGACTCCTTGATGCTTCCTCAATATCTAGCCTTTTCTACTTTAGAGTCTTTCCACATTTCCCCCTCTTTCTTGCATCTCCTTTCCCTAGATAGTCACATAGTCCACACCAATTTATTTTAGATCTTCATTCAGTTATTGTTCAAAGAAGTCATCTCAGCTGTGACTCCGTTTCTCCATCACAGTTTTTATGAAAGGTAAAATCAAGACGGTCATGCAAACATAAAATATATTTAAAAAGTCAAAGACTTTACTTAGTTCATTAATTGGAAGGAACCAGTAAAATGTTACAAGTAGTTTAAAACAGAATTCAAAGTACCATACATATGTAGACAATAAGGAATTCTGAAGTGAACTTATCAGTAGATGCCAAACCAGCATACAAAAGAATAATGAACAGCATCCACTAGATACAATTTATGTGTACTTTTTAAAATGCAGGTTTTATTATTATTAGTTGTCTACAACTTAGAATGATAAATTAGCTCAAAGGCAATGAAAGGCAGAAATTACTTGGAAGAGCACACTCCCAGGACCCACAGTAATGTTTCATCCGATTCCAACATCTTTCATAATGTTTACTGATGTGTGCTATTCTCCCATAGGCCTTATTTTCCCCTGTTGAACTTATTACTCTATGAAAATATACTATATATTCACATTTTTATTGTCTGTGTCCTGCATTAGAATACAAACTCATGAGAGCATAAAATTTAAACAGTTCCTGGCACATAGTAGATGTTCATAATTTGTTGAAGGTTGAGGAAATGCATATATTTTATAATAGATATTAAGAATTATCTGTTAATATATTTTTAAAAAGAGTAAATCATGACTCTTATCAAAATGTAAATTAAATATATGTCAAAGATTTTATTTAACTCTTCAGTTACCAGTTAAAACTAGTACAAAGGAGAATTCAGAGTAGATATATATATATATATAGAAAATCAAGAATGCAGAAATAAATTGGTTATAAAGGCAAAACTGGCTTGAGGGGATAAATCAATACATCAATTAGGCAAATTCACTTGCATGTCTATGGAAAATAATCACTGGTGTTGCTATCAATTTTCTACAAATGATAGAGCTTTAAAATAGTTCAAATATAAATAAAATGTGCAGGTAACCTGAAATACTGGACAGGATACCTGGTGATCTTTTACTTAATTTCAAAATCTTCCACAATTTTTTCTAACATAAACTATAAAAATATAAGAACAACATTAGTATAAGAATTATCCATATGTGGAGAACATACCTAAATTCTGAGTGCTAGTCCTCTCCCTAATTCTTTGTATCTTCATTGCTACCTATCAATTGTCATACAAAAATCTAAACAAGTCATAAACCAAAAAAGTGTGATTTTTTTACCATTAATCTTGCATTTTTAAGGTTTGTTTTGCTAATTATAAGCTGTCTTAGTTTTCAGAGCAATTAAATCGAGTGTTCTTGTTTGGATCTGTGAAGACTTGCCAGCTTTTTTCTCTTTCTTAGTCATATTAATCCCTTAAGTCAGTTTTCTCTCTCCTATGTGGTAGATTCTTGGCTACAAGATATCGTGGCAAATGATTTCCATTTTTAATGAGAATCCATACATATTGTAATTTTCAAGAAACAATATAATGTCGTGTACTTAGAGTTCTGGAAGTGGTTTATGAGCACCAGAATCTTAATTCTAATAAAAAAAAAGTATAGACCACTCACTCCAAGATTTATATAATATAAGGAATAAGAGATTTGGTTAAACCTTCATGAATTTGATAAAAAATAAATTTATTATACATTTGGCTGTCCATAGGTATAGATAATTACCTATAGAGCATTTCCTGTCAATTTTGCTAATTTTCTCTAATGTATATCACAAGTATCTGGTGATAACGCTGGTCCATTCTGGATCCTGATTTGTCTCTCACACTATTTTTGCCTCATGTGGCCTGACTGAGCTGTCAGCATATTATTTTAGGCTCTTCTTGCTGTGTCTTAGACTTTATTTTCTGCATTGCCTCAAAGTAGAGCCTTTGCTCACTGAGTCTTTATAACAACCTCTAATGGCGGTTTGAGAACATAAATCTGCTTCTAAATGTGGATACTGTTAAGAGTCTTCAGTCATTCCCCTTCTTTAGCTAGGCTGCCTCTGGTCCCTTAGCAAACTGCTGTCATGCTAAAGGCCTAAAACATTTGGTGAGAATATCTTCCTGATTGGAGTCCAGAATGAAAAGAGAGATAATAATATAAGAGCTGTGTCAAACCGTTTTTTTATAATATGTTATACTTGCCTCAGCCAACCGCAGTAGCTCAAAACATTAAAATTAAAACAGTTTACACTCAATATAGTGCCAGTTATACTACTGTACCTTACAAAGTACTGGGCATTAACACAATTTACAAATAGAGCACCAGGTATCTTACAGATTACATTTGAACCTTTACAACCTCAAAACGTCCTGAAAACTTGACTTTTTCCAGGACCATGTGAATTTGTATGATTTTCGGTAATCTATATATTCTTTTAGCTTCTTATCCACTTCTCTTAAATATTGCAAAGAACATTGATAACAGAGTTTTCATGACCTTAGATCTGTTTAACACTGGTTTTAATCAACAATTTGATACAAAGTTAAACTGCGGAGATGACATGTGATATGATTGAATCATTGTCAGGCAGTAACTGATGTAGGCCAAGGGAGAGCATTTTAGCACTGGAATATGGTCTTTATAAATCAGCAACAAAACTCACGCATGATAAGTGTTAGAAATAAATAGTACTTAGACATTGACTTGTATGTGTGTGAATGCATGTATATACCTTTGTATTGTGTGTGTGGCTGTACGCACGTGTGCTCATACCATTATTTGAATGTCTCCTCTTATACCCTTTAGTCTTCATAATAAAATTTCATAGCAGTGTCAATACATTTATGTAAGTACATATTGATTTAATTTTCTAATTTCTAATCAATAATACTTTTCATAAATATGTATCTGTGTGTAAATCTATGTGTATACAATAAGGCCTGTCTGGAAACAGTCCAGCCGTTGTTAGTATAATGAGAATGGTTTGTGTGACATTGATGTCATATAACCTGGCAGCCAAGTAGAGTGGACTAGAATGGGCATGTGTGAACAATGATGGCTTCACTGTGCTAGTCAGTGGGGGTGGTAAGTGGATGCTGTTGAGTGAGCATGTGTACTGTGTGACCATCGCATTCAAAATGAGCAGGAAGAGCAATGCATCTACATCAAATTTTGCGTTAAGCTTCAACATTTCTCTGCAGAAACTATTTGCATGATTCAGAAGGCCACAGCTATTATGTGCCTGCTCATGCATTACATCTTGTGCAGAGTTTTTTTGGCAAAACTTCAAAATCACCCCGGTGATTCAGTCCCCTACAGCCCAGATTTGGTGCCCTGCAACTTCTGGCTTTTCCCAAAACTATAAGTAAAATCGCCTTTGAAAGGGAAGAGATTTCAGACCATCCATGAGATTCAGGAAAATACAATGGGGGAGTTGATGGCCATTGGGAGAAGTGTGTGAGGTCCCAAGGTGCCTCTTTTGAAGGGGACTGAGCAATCATTGTCCTGTGTACAATGTTGCTTGTATCTTGTATCTTCTTCATTAAATATCTCTATTTTTCATATTACATGGCTGGATACCTTCTAGACAGACCTCATGTATGTGTTTGTATAGATATCGGTATATGAATATATTGGTTTCATCAGAGTTTTTAAAAGTGGTTTTTCAATAACAGTTGATCTAAAACTATTAGAAGTTACCTAGAGAATGTTTAAATAATAAAGTCAGGTACAAAATACATCACAGAGTATCTGACTTTAACAGTATCATTCTCAGCATTTTAGTGTTTCTGCATTCTTCTGCTAGGTTTCCTCTGTCTTTCATGATTTAAGTCTGAGTGGTAATAGAAAGTATTGGAAAGAATATTATCTAATACATACAGGATGCTCTGCCTGTAAAAACACCATGATGATGAAATAGCAATTCCTCCAGGAAGCCTTGACTGACATTCTCTCTGAGACATCATAACACATCTTACATATAATTGCTTGCCGGTAGGCTTATGACCCTCAAGGGAACAAGCTCTTTGGAGTACAGGATCTGGGCTTTTACATGTATTTTCTTAGTTCTTAGCACTGCATACTATTTTCTCTGCCTGCTATATTCTCTGAATATAGTGCTCAATCTATATTGGCTGAATGAATGGGGAAAAAGATCAGGTAAGAGACTAGCTGAAAACAATTTACTTAAGGAATCAGCATTACAATCAAGACGAGAACAACCAAATATACACCTCCATTAAAATATTCTGCCTAACAATCATTTGAACAAAGGTAAAGAAAACACCCATTATTAACATTAATATAAATGGGCTTGGTAACACATAGGAGCAAGGGTTGAAGGTATTTTTCCTAATTTAGAATAAAATATAACACATTTTAGATCAACTTTATTAAATGTATTCCATGTAACATGTACACCTATGGGATTCATGAAGAGTCCTGAGCACAGTTAAAGACAAGAAGATAGACTGAAGTCATGTCAAGGAAGCAGAACATCATATAAGAAGTATAAAATAGTAAGCTACGGAACATGGGTACTTTGGAAAGAAACTGTAGATCAGTAGTAACTGAGTTGGCTCTTTCTTTGTCATAACATCTACTGATTTGATTACTAAGGAGGTTTTAGATGCATGTGTTTTTATCTCAGAGAAGGTAATGAAAACCCTGTAGTACCTGAACTTGAGGAAATACGTGTTTGGAGTAGGAAAGCAAGTATATGTATCCTTGATCTGACATAGTGAAATTTAATTTCCTTAGAAATAGAATGCAAACTCAATGCTGCAAAGTTTCTGAACAATAGCATTCTGCTCTGGATTGTGATAACAGATTTTTGCAAGGTATAGTTAAGCAGTTGTTATGGACCTAGAATTATTCATATGTACTTTTTTGTTCTTTCATATTCTTTATGTATCTTTTGTATTATATGTCTATCTTGACATCTTCCTTTTATGTGTGAACACCATGTGCTGTGTGTATAAAAACATATAAAAGTCATGTGACATATTTCAATATACATACCTATGTTTCAACATTTAATCAACTATTCAATGTGTAATATATGCTACATATTAGATGAAGACATAAAGGGAAATAAGATACAGTATGGCTTCATGAAGCTGGGTGTCAGTGTGGCAAGATGAATGTATTAAAAAGAATTAGAGCATGAGTAAACAAGCTTTGATAGAAATTTACATAACAATTCATTGAAGCCTAGGAAAAGGAATGCTTCAAGGTATTTATTGAAGGAAGTCAGGAACGGCTTTACAGACATGCAGCACACGAATGCAGTGACTAAGAAAGAGAAAGAACACAGCGGCATAAAATGGAAAGAGGCAATGTCAGATCAGAGAACAGCATTTGCAAAGGCACGAGAGTGAGTCATGTCTGCGAAATCACATGCAGATTAGTATGACTACCTATTTACTGGAACATATAGATATATACAATTTAAATATATGCATGTATATTGTTTTTTCCCCTCCAAGTTTGGATACACACATTTCTCTATTTTTTCCCCTCATATTAGGAAGAAAAAAAGTGTCTTACTTTTCAAGGACATATGGAAGAAATCTGGCTACTACTTCCTCAAAGCAATAAAGCAACAGAGCAATATAATTCAATCCAACAGCTACAGGATACTCTACTCCTCTTCATTACACCATAAAACATGTTACCTATTTGTAAGGAAGATGATTCCCTTTCAAATTGGTATTCCAAATGGCTCTCATAAAACAGAGGTGCTTCATGCTTCACTTAATTAACTCATTCATTCATTCATTCATTCATTCATTCATTTAATTTACTATAGCCATGGTTGTGTTTTCTTAATTTTCTTTTAAAAAAATCACAACAGGGGGAATCAAATCAAGTCAAACCATGATTTACTGGTTTCAGCTTTATTAAGAAAGTATTCAGCCATTTCTTTCTAAACACCTTAAAAAAGCATTTACATCTCCAATGATACGCAAGGGCACGTGAATCTCTGCAGGCTAATTTGACGGAATTCTTTCACCAGGTCTGACAGTAGAGAACATAGCACTGACACCAGACCTCACAAATATAATTTGGAGTGTTAATTGGAAAGGACCTAGCTGACCCTGCGATTTCTGCTCTCTAAGAATTGGTGACAAGGTGTTCCATCCTTCCGTCTGAAGTCTAGTGGACAGAGAAAGGTGAGGATCAGAGGGTCTCTAGATGGAGAGGAAATAGATGCATAATATGGGAGACAAGAGAAATGTAAAGAAAGAATTGTGATTGCTTACTGAAAACAAATAAACACCAATTATATCACTTCTGAAAATTTAAGCAAATGATCTAAGAATGGCTGAAACTTTGCAGTTTCTATTAAGGATGTCTTTAGATAAAGTGAAGAAAGGAAAGTTCTAGAAAAATCAAGCAAAACAAAAGGGGACTGGTAACTTCTCAGCACAAAGTATAAAGGAGGAAGGGAGGCACCTAATTTCTGATGGCAAAATACTGATCTGTTTTCTGAAAATAATAGTTAACACCTACTAAGTGAATACAAATGTCAGTTGCAGTCCGAAAATAATAGTTAACACTCAAGTGAATACAAATGCCAGTTTGCAAGTATTAACAATTTCAGTCTCTCAAAACCTTCTGAAATAGATTACAGTTGTCACCTCATTCTGCAGAAAAAGAAACAAAAACACAGGGACAAGCATATTCAATTCCCTAAGTAGCTGCGGAGGCTGCCTGAGATTGATTACTGGGAAGGGTCACTATTACTTCTTAGTTTTCAAAACAAGAATAGAAGAGCTTTTTATGAAACAAATATGTTTGCCCTCTTCCTTTGGTAAAACCGGGATGGAATTAAAATTGTTATGAAAGTGTCAGCAGTTTGAATGCTGACTAAATTTTTGATTGTTAGATGCAGTTGAGGACAAAGAGGTGGATCAATTATAGATGCTGAGCATTTGAGTTCAGTAAACTGAAAATTACCATTGATGACTCAGGGGTAGAGTGTAGAACCTTAACATCAAAGAAAAGCATCTTCACCACCATCAAATGGAGTGGCTACTTAACTTGTTAATATAATCATAAACTCCTTGGGTCCACATAGTTGATGTTTGAATCCTCATGTCCAAAGTCCTGCCTAATGATTATCAAGTCAAGATATCTTTGGTCAGAGACATCAGTATCTTCCAGAGGAGTACTT
>VMDR010029638.1:0-12662 GCA_007922815.1 Macrotus californicus
GGGGGGGGGAGAGAGAGAGAGAGAGAGAGAGAGAAATTACTATGAATCACAAAAGAACCAAAAGAACCTCTATGATGATTCAGAATTATATAGATATTTTACTGTTTGATCTAATATAACATGCATAGTCACATACTCTGGGCCACATCGAATCCTGAAATCTGAATGCCAGCTAAAGTACAAAACATGAAAACAAGCCTGTAATTCATACTGTGTATGTTTGTTAAGACTATTTCTTAGAAAAGTTCATGAAATAAGTTCTGAGGTGTAAGAGGCTCTTAGAAATAAATAGCAAGCGCGCTTTGCTAATCATACTGGAAGGTCAGATAAGGACAGTTTCACACAGCAACATACACAATTAAAATTAATACGTGTTTAGATTTTAAAATGATTCATAAACTTGTGATTTGTTTTTAGTGATGCCAGCCCATATTTGGTGATTTGCTAGTGATCATTTCTTGTTCTCTTACATACGGTTCCAAAATCATTTATTTTTAGGTGGGAAGGATTTCAGATCCTAAATGATACCCTGAGTCATAACAGCAGACTTTCTCTGATTTTTGTCATTCCAATGATGCTTTCAACAGTCTCTTTTTTTCTTCCTCTCCAACCTCATAGCTACATGACCCAGGTAAATTTGGACCCTGGGATTTAAAACTCAAAATAATTGGCTCTGGCTGGGGTGGCTCAGGGAATTGAGTGCCAGCCTGAGAACCAAAGGGTTGCCGGTTCAATTCTCACTCAGAGCACGTGCCTGTGTTGGGGGCCAGGTGTCTGGTTGGAGGCGCAGGAGAGGCAACCACATATGGATGTTTCTCCCCCTCTCTTTCTCCCTCCCTTCTCCTCTAGAAATAAATAAAATCTTTTAAAAAAATAAATAAATAAAACTCTAAATATTTTACTAGTATGGCACTATAATGCTTAGAAAAATTGTTCTGTTAATATGAGTTAAAGCGGAAGTTGTCAGTGTGAATGTAACCTTTTTATAATATACTGTTTGTATGTAAATTTCATATATACACACACATACATATATATAAAATATTGAAGGTTGACAGAAGCACAAGCACAGACACAAGTCCTTTTTTATAATGGCCTTTTTGGTTCCAAATATAGGCCTTTGAAAAGGTGCTTAGTAGATACGCTTCTTGCAGGGTGGCACAATCAGTTTCGATGAGCCCCGACGCGTTTTAGAAAAAGCTGTTTCACCTGGGGCATCAGACAGTGAGCCACTCCTCTGCTGTTTGTTTACAAGATTTTCTACTGAATAAAACTGGAAGATGTGCTTTCCCCAGCTAATCAGAGCTTTTACGGTGGCCACTGCAGCTTTATAGCTCTTCTCCCTCCAAGGGTCTGTGTCGCCAGCTTCCTCACTTCCCTAATATTTGCTCACATTACCTTCTCCGTGAACTTAACGTTCCCCGATTCTCCTACCACCACATCTGACCTTCCAGTCTCATTTTATCTGCTTCGCTTTTATTAATTTTTAAATCACTTACCGCCTTCAAATATACCATTTACCTTAAGTATACATTATGTTTATTGCTTTGTTCCTATCTCCCTCAAAGGGAGACTTGTTTTCTGTCTATTGTGTCCTTTTATTCCAAAGTACTTAGGAAAAACAAAAACAGCTGGTCCATAATAAGTAATCACTAATATTTCTTGAAAAAAATGAATGAGAAACATCAACAGTGATGTGCATTTTTAATCTTTTATGAGATAGGAGAGAAAATTCCATCATGTACTTAGATTTTTAATTTGGTTTGTACTCACATTGAACTATGCTTTCATCTGTCATGTAGTCTATTATTAAAATGTTAAGGGACACACATTTTCACTGGGAGATTTAGTCATTTTTACTCTCCAGTATTGCACTGTTTAAAAACTAAACTAAAAGGCACTTCAGGGTGCTTTTTTCCCCTGTGTGCTCAGCCCTTTATTGTGAGTAACTACTCCCGGTTAAGAAATCCCAGAGCATCCACTTAGCGTGGAGGCGCTGGCCTCGAAGTCTTTGTGAGAATGAAAGCTTGGTTAAAGACGCAACTTTCTTTTATGGCACAATTTGTCGGCTCTTAAGCTGGATCACTCTCTTTGCCATTTGATATCCTCAACTGAGCAATTTATGACAGATGTTAAGGCCTACTGTCCATTGCAAACAGCAGATTTTAAAAACTCCATCATCAACATAAGTTTAATGAATAAATGGCTGAAAGCTCAGCAGGTTGGTGGGGGAAGTGCATAGGGGTTTGAGTCTGGCAGCCAGCTTGCTGTTGCTGTAATTAACAATGAAATGTTACATCTCTTGCTTTTTTATGTGGAGACAGGGAAAGTGACTAGGATTATGGAGAGAAATAAATTGACACTGTAGCTTTATAAAGCATCCACGGCTTTAGGAGACTTTCTGAGCTCCTAAAGCCGTGGATGCTTTAGGGAGTCTCTCCAGAAACTACTTACAAAAATATTTAAAGCTCTAGGCTGAAGAATCTGGACCTTGTAAGAATAAAAAAGGAGAAAAAAAATTTTCTTTTACCCTGTCCCTCCTTTCCCCTTACTTATTTTTTCTATCCAGCTTCTTATAAAAATATGACAGACATATGTAAAGTCTCCCTAAGTGAGTCTGTTTCAGTCCATGTCCCAGCCTCCTCAGTGCCACAGCCCGTTCAACTTTCCAACAGTGGCAAACGTTCCCATCCCACTCCCCTTCTCTGCTCTTCTGATGGGCTCCACAACTGCACCGGTTATCCTAGAAAATATTTTATTAAGAAAAGAAACAGCTCTGGGGTTTTCTGAATGAGTGCTGCACAGTGGAGCTGAAGCCACTGATGATGAGTCATGTTTAGAGCAAGCTAATAGGCCCCAGGTCATTGTTTTTAGCCTTGGTCTTCCTCCAAAGCAGCGTGTCTGGACACCTTGCTCTCTTCGCCTGGAGAGGTGATGTGGAATTCTGCCATCCATCTTCCCACTCACAAACTCTGGAGGTGCCATGACGTGGAGATGGCCGTGCCAGCTTTGTGAGTGGCGGGAAATGAGTGCAGACTCTCAGGACAAGACACATTATCTGAAGTTAAGGATCTCATAAAACAGTAGTTCTACATAATTATTTTTATAGTTGATTATAATTTCTTGGTTTTAAGTATGCACATTTTTGTCCTTGTGTCCTGCTAGTCAAAAAGTGATTGTTCTTCACCCTCAACCATTCTATGATTTCAAATTTATCTGGAAACTTTATCTGTGGATGAGAATAGTTGAAAATGAAATTAAGTATCTAGTTTAAAAATTAACAATATTTATACTGATTAAAATACTCAGTTAATTAAGCAGACTGGCAGGCTTTACTCTATTGGTTTCTATTATTGAAAGAGTATCCACTTAGATATGCATGTGCATAAATATTCGTGTATAAATCCTACAATGGACTAAATGTCTTTGACCCACCCAAATTTCTATGTCAAAATTCTAATTCCCAAAGTGATGATGTTCGGGTGCAGGGGGGTCCTTGGGAAGTGATTAAGTCATCGAGGTGGAGCCCTCATGAATGACATTATTGTCCTTATATGGAGAGACATGAGTGATCTCCCCTGTGCCATGTGAGGACATTGATAGAAGACAGTGGACTGTGAATCAGGAAGTGGGCCTTCATCAGATACTATATCTTTGGTGTCCTGGCCTTAGACTTCCAACCTCCAGAATGGTGAGAAATGCTCATTTTTAAAGACACCCAAGCTCTGGTATTTTTGTTATGGCAGCTAAAAGAAACTAAGGCAAACCCATATACTATAAACAATTTAACTCATTAATTCAAATCAAACTGCCTTTATCATATTCAGAATTAATTGTAAGTAAAATCATATAAAAGAATTGCCCCTGTTATGACAATTAGATTTATATAGTTTTATTTTATTTGGAATTTACAGGTTAAAAGTCTCCTTTATCTCCTCTGCCTCATAGGCTTCAATTTATCTTAATCAGTTTCTGAAATGTCAGAATGGCTACAATTATTCCATAAATTTCTTTTTTTAATGTTGTTCAATTACAGTTGTCCCAATTTCCTCCTCATACTCTCCCCTGCCCTGCCCACCCCCACCTCCCACATTCAGTCTCCCCCCATAAATATCTGAACTGATTTTAGAGCAATGTGTGAGCTATAACTTGAGATTGAAGGATGAATATGAGACTTCTGTAATGAAACTCTCTATAGTCTGAATAAAACGGTCTGAAAGACGAACTCGCCATGTTCAATGATTAAAGATACCCAATAAAATTCTTTTGAAGGCACAAGATACTAGTTAAAATCAGAAGCATTTTCAAAAATATTAAATATAAATATTAAAAATCCATTGTACTCATGTCTTATGAATGTGAAAACCAATCGTATGTAATGTCAATCTCTAACACTTCATGTAAATTTCAGTTTATGTGTTTGCCATGATCATCAAAGCACTCAAGTGAATATAATCATTTCAGATTTTTATCAGCTTCTAAAGTAACAAAATATTCTGGAAATAATATTTGTTGGTTAGAGAATGAAATTTGCAATAATTGAAAATAAAATAAGTTTGATCAAAACAACAGTCCTTGAGCAAAGCATGGAGCATGAGGCCATGGGTCTTTGGAATTTGGTGTGATTAGTAGCTGAAAGGAGCCCTGGACCTGAGTTGCATAGCCAAGCAGGAGGACAGCTATGTGTAACCTAAATATCTGCCACTCTCCGTCTTCCTCAATGGTCTCCTGCCTTTAAGGTATTTCAGGAAACAAGTTTTGGCTGCATCAGTCCCTGCTCCTTCGTTTACGTGTATCTGACTACCATGTCAATCACCCTGGGGACTTTCCTTTTTTGATTTGGTAATAGTCTGTGGCTTTTTCACTATTATTTGCCTCAAACCACTACTGTCTGCTGCCTCCCTGCAGTTGTCCTCAAGGAGTGTGTTGTTTCTCCTCTCCTATTTACTCACAATGCCTCTAGTACAAGGCTGCTGTGTGTCCGCTATCAATGAAGTCTGAGACTAACTGAAGGGGAAAAATCAGAACACAAAAAAGTAACAATTTAAAATTGCAGATGCTTATCATAACTGGTCAAGGTGTCTAAAGAGAAAGAAAAATGATATAAACACAGCAGCAGCAAAGGCACTCCCTTGCTGTACCCTAGTTCCTGGGCTTAACTCCCCGTTTGTAGGTATGTCTCCCAAGCTCACTTTGCTCTTTCTTTCACTTCAGAATATTGTATCATTTCCTTCCAGAAGACTTCTCATCTTCATTCCCTCCTCTCTCCATTCCCTTGGGAGCTTTTGCTCAACAATCCCATGGGGTCATAACACTTTTAATCGAAAACTTCAATCTCTCTCTCTCTTGCTCTCTTTCTCTCTCTCTTGCTCATCTATCTATCTGTGCAGATGGGTTGATTGAAATATTAATGTAAAGAAAGAAGCTCTTAAAGACCATATACCTTAAAAATGTGTCCAGGCCCTCCACGGAGATAGACGGTTTACATTTTTGTAAACAACAATTTAAATTATTCTTTCTATAGCTTTTTGCCTTCTAACCATACACATTGATCTTTAAGAAAAAAGAGCAGTTTGCAATGTCTTTCAAGCTCCCCTCAGCATGTAGAAAACCAGTAAGGGGTCTGAGATCACTGTACTATATTTCTTTATGTTAGGCCATATCTAATTCTTAGGCAGGACTCTCTACTCAGCAAATATTTCTCTATATTATAAGGGTGTGCGTTTATCCTTCCTTTGGTCTGGAATATCTGAGAGTGTTTCTTGCAGTTACATTAAACGGATGGAGAGGTGCTCCTGCATGCAGCTGTGGAAATCATTCCCTTCCAATAAGAATGGGTGCAAGAACGGCAGAAAAGAGCCAGGCTCAAGGTCCCTCTCACCACGAAAGCAGGTGCCCTGGAACAGTACTAGACCCATTTAATCACTCAGGAGAAGCATTTTACCATTCTGATTTTCAAACTCTGTGGTCATTTTGGAAGAGGCACGTAGTAGGAGGACTACTAATACTAACAGATAAAACTAGTCTATCCTAGCCCATCAACTCCATGTGGGTCAGGACTGTAGTCAGGGTCACACAAGTAATCACCTGCAAAACCAACATATATAACAAACTGGTAAAGAAAATTTCCCAAGTATGGTAGTGATGTTTCATAAATTGGAAAACTAATATTCCATCTAAACACAGTGGCCAGTGTAGACTCAAAATTCCTACTTTCTCGGTGTCCTAAAAGATAGTTAATGTTTTTAAATTTGCATAGAAGCTCTCAGTTAAACATATATATGTACACAGAGATTTGTGCAGTGTTCATAGTAGTTTTATTAAGGTTAGCCTAAAACTAGAAACCTGCCAAACGTTCATCATTTGATGTAGACTCCGGTCCCCAGGGTCCATGTGTTGTGCCTGCGTGAACAAATTCACATGGACTACAAAAGTCCTATGGAGAAAAAGGGATGGCAGGGCCACTCTCTGAGTGAGAGAGCGGGCCAGAGAGAGCCTGACCCCCGCCTGGACAGGCTTTTATTGCTTTTCTGGGCACATTACATTGAGGATGGCCCTCATTTACTATGCACAGGTTCGCTTTAGGTGGTTACCTTTTATAGATAACAAAGGAAAGAATGTTGCTCATTACTTCAAAGGAAAGGGCATTTCCAAATGCAAAGGGGAAAGGTGGTTGAACTGGTTATACTCCATCCTTGAGAGGTTTAACAGATTGCAGTAAACATTTGCTGCCTCAATTCAGGGTAAGGGAGTTTCAGCAAAAAGCAAGACTCAAAGCAGCCTAGGTACAATTCAGGCCTGATTCCCCATGGGAGAACCGATCCGTGGGTTTGGCTCCTGTGTGCTGACATGCACCTGTCTGCTTTCAGACAGAGCTGGGCTACATTTGCCAAGCAGATGGGTTCCCTATAATCATTAACTGAATGGATTAATTGGATCAAATAAATACAATGAATGGATATTATTCATACAGTGAAATACATTCAGCAATAATAAAGAACTAATGACTCATTTACTCAATGATACAGAAAATTATGAGCAATTATGCTTATAAAAAGAAACCAGAAACAATTATTACATACTTAGAATACCATTTATATAAAATTTAGAAAACATAAATCTTATCCATTATGACAGAATCTAGGTCAGTGGTTGCCTGTGGTCAGGGGCTGGAAGGACAACGGCACGGAGAACTTCTAAGTCTATTTAAATTTATTCTTCTAGTTTTCATACTCAAGATTTTAAGTCTAAAAAGCTTTCCCCTGATAAATTTGTGAAAATAATCAAAAGCTTTATTTTTAAGTTCTTACCTTATTTGTTTGTTGGCATCTTCTGTGCACACGTCTTTATGTAATAATTGACATGAATTGTTTCTGCTTTCATGATTCACCCCAACTCCTACATCCTCAGGTTCATCCTGACTCTTCTACTGAAACTTGCTCAAAGACAAAAGTCACTAGTGAGCCAACATCTCCCATAATTCTCAACTTTTCAAGTTAGTAACTGTCTTCTTAATTTTAAAAAAAAAAATTGTCTCTTTAGAATGTTATTCATCCTCTGCTTAAGATTTCTGACTGACTTCAGATTTTTGGTTTCTTCTTATGTCTGGAATTTTCTTTCTGTGATCTCTCTGTTCAGCTGTTCAAACACCTCTCTGAATCCAGAATTCTACCAAATTTTTTTTTCTCATGTTCTTTTTAATATTTCTAGGGTAATGTTTTCTAAATCCTTACCTCTCATGTATTTTTTAGCTTGTCCTGACATTGTACATAAACTCATCATGTCTCAAACTTAACATATAGTAGCTTTTACCCCAAATGCATTGAACCTCAAATACAAACTTCAGCATATATAATTCAGCCCCTCCCTTACATTTATTATACCACTTATTTTAGTGAAATGCCAGGATTTTCATTTGAACGTGTCTCTCGTATCCACCATATATCTGAGTTCACATTTGCTCTTACCTTAATTATTATATAAGTGTTCCACTCTTGTTTTCTCTAATATGTCCTACACATTACTGCTAAGTTATATCACTAAAGCACAACTCAGTTTGCATGTCTGATCTGCTTGCCAGTTTTCAGTAGCCATCAGAAAATTTCATTTGAATCAAACTAAAGCAAATAAACAATTACTTCTTGAAAACTGAGAAACGGCAAGCGTGAGCTGATGGCCAGGCATGGAGAGATAAATGAGGATGCCCAGTATCCTTATCCCAGCATTCAAAGAGCTTTCATTTTCATTTCAACCAGCGCTTTTTGTCAATGTTATTTCCCACAGATTGCTTTCAAGTACTCTTTGATTAAACCCATTGAAAAAATTTTGCTCAGCGCTTGCCCAAATTTATTTATTTTTGCTGAGATTTTTCTCACTTTCCTGAATGACGATAATGACTGTGAGCATGAAAATTGTAAGTATCATTCATAGAGTGCATAATGTGGGTCTTTCTTCCTAGCATTTTGCACCCATGCCTGCATTTCACCTTCACACACTGCTGTCGAGCTGGGTTTGTTTTGTCCACTTTATAGACAAGAAATGGAATCTCAGAGATATCACCTAACCTGCTAGAGTCATGCAAGTAGTCAAATTGAGCTAGTTGGGCACATACAAAACCCTCACACTTTTCACTGGGGTACACTGCCCCGCCAGTGTAGTGCGTCTTCCTTTCTAGCTTTGTCACACCTGGCTGATGGGTTTGAGCTGGTGGGAGCATCGGCCCATAATGAAAAATTGGCTGGTTGGATTCCTGGTCAGGGCACATACCTCGGCTGTGGGTTCCATTCTCCAGTACAGGCACGTACAGGAGAAAGCCAATTGATGTTTCTCTCTCACATCAATGTGTCTCTCTCACTTCCTCTCTCTCTAAAAACAATTTAAAAAATGTCCTCTGGTGAGGATAAAAGAAAAAATTAAATCTTTACTCTTTTCAAGTTGAAAGTTATTATTCCTCATCATCCCGAGCAGATTTTGCAATTTAAACTTATTTTGTCCAGTGTCACTTAAAAGCTTACATTGTAGTCATCTGTACACAAGCTGTCTCTACAAGATGCTAACTTTGAGGCAAAAATGATCTCTCATGTATCTTAAAATCCACATTTACTCAGAGAAGGTAGCAAATATTTATAAGGTATTGGGATGTACAAATATGTACACTTTTGGCTTACTAGAGCATTGATTTAGAAAATTTACTTGAGAAATAAGTGAAAAGTATGCTAAACTGCTTTTGTTCAAAAATATTTATTGTTTGTAAATACTAACACCTCTTGTAAATTTCCTGAACTGTGATTCTCAGTGAGAAAGTTAAGTGAGGAAAATCCCTCCGTGAGAGATTATCTTGGAGGAACAGGTGCAAATAAATTAAAAGCACTGTTCTGTTCTATTTCCATTAATTACCTTTTACCATGATATTAAGTTTATGTTTATAGTGAAGTGTATGTACTCATAGGAGAATGCATTTCCTTATCCAGCAGGATGATGTGTTAAAAATAATGGGGTGATACTTTATTTTTGTCATTTGTGTGAAATAAGACAGATATATTTAAATGTATAAAACAATACCCATCTTTAGCAGAAATAACTATATTCTACACATAGTTAAATAATATAAAAACTATCTAGACAATTTCTCATAGGATTACATTTTGCTTGGTTGACAAAAACAAGTCTCTTTGCTATGTAAATTTTTCAATTGAAGAAGAGAGTGCATTATCTTATTATTATTATGCACCCTCAGCACCTACTGTTTCTATCAATTCCAAGTTCAACTTCTACCTTGTCCTTTCCCTTTTCTAATTGACAGTAGGGGAATCATTTCTGGTCAAGATCAGAAGCTCATCTGCCTATCTAACCCTGAACATCAATCTAACAGAAGAGCAAATGCATTAGCATCAGAGTCATGGTTAATACATACAAAGGTCCAGTGAAGAGCAACGATGGACCTGGGCTCCTCCATCAATCTCTGGCAGCTCAGAAACTAAGTGTAATGAGCAGTAGGTCACAACCTATAGCTTTCATCAAGAGGACCCCTAGGGATAGCAGGTTACACATTCAAAACGGTAATGTCAGGTCATTACTCTGAGTCAGAAAGGATCACTGCGTATCTAATTCTACAAGTAAAACAAGATTCAGACATACAATCACTGCTGCTTATATTACCTTAATGATATCTCATATTAAGGTCTTCCCAGGACTGCATATGGCACTACGGACTCCCATACTGCAGAACGATGATGGCATACATTGAACAACACACTCTCACATAACAAAACTTTACCAGTTCTCACTGATTTGCATAATGATACATTCTGAAAGTATAGGAATGAATTGGAAGTTTTGGAGTGCATAGAAAATGTGAAAAACATGAATATTACTCAACATTAAAGACTTGAAGGAAAAAAGTAAGATTTACATTAATATTATGTGGCTCAAAGAACACTAGCTATTTTTTAAATTTTTGTATTTAAAACTTGTCTTGAAATATTCTTGTTTATTTAATTATTTTACCTACTTTTTTATTTATTTTCAACATCTCTCTTATTTTTCATAGTCTTCCCTTTAAGTGGGTTTATTTGAAAAAGCCCAGTGTAGTCTTTTTTGTTAGGCTTAAAAATAACATGTGAATTGTTCTGAGTATTCAATACCCTGCCCACATAGAGACACTTTGAGGATTTTTATCTTACTCTGTAAAATTAGCCCGAAGTCTCTCTTTTAAAACATGTTCTTCTGTTCATTCTTTGTTTGATTGCATTTTGTATTTTTGGTGGCTCATTTTTTAACGCTGGAATGAACAAGTGTGTAGGAAACATTAAGTGACATGTTTAACAGCCTTTATATATGGCACTGAGGATAATAACAGAAAATGGCTATTTTCTTAAGATCTGGACAATCAGCGGTTTGGTGTTTGCAAAGCCTGTTACCAGACTTTTTGACATGGTTCCCTCTCTGCAAGGGTTGAAGTGGAGGTAGTGGTGAGGCTGAAGACGTGAGAGACTGAAACTCTTCATTAATAGAGTCATTACCTACTTTATAAATAGAATAAATCCCAAAGTGTATCAAATGTATACAACACATAAATAATAGCAAAGAACATGACATTTTTATAGTACAATAACTTTTTCTTAATATTTATTAATTTTATTAGAAATATACAACCGAGGTATATGCAAGATGAAGTGATATCTGAACACAGTTTGCACACCTTTACATAGGTATACCAATGACCTTCCCAGGCGGGATAGAGTTTCCGTCATTATTTTCATCTCAGACCAAAGAAAGATGTGATGCAGCCAGCAGCTTTCTCTTAGTGCCTCATAACACCTAACAGTAGAAAATGAGGTGCACAGCAGAACACATTAGTTTTTATTTCTCTACTGGATGGATGGAAGGGCCACTTAGGGAGCTGATGGCTCCAGCTTACCTTTAATAGGATCTAGTGTCCCTGTGACCTGAGTGGCTGAGTGCATTTCCCTAAGTGCTGCACTGGGCACCAAAGAACAACTTGTAGTCTGTGGACAGTGAAGTCCGTTATTTTAATGTAGATAAATGTCCACTTTTCTATACTCAGGTCTATGCATACTTTAATTCTATACAAGCTTTATTTAAACCCATGATATCTTTTACTTACAAAATTTAATGTAAATTTTGAAAAATATAATTTGATAGCAGAAAAGCAGCTTGTAGAATTTCTTTCCCCAA
Source organism: Macrotus californicus (assembly GCA_007922815.1). NCBI lineage: Eukaryota > Metazoa > Chordata > Mammalia > Chiroptera > Phyllostomidae > Macrotus > Macrotus californicus. The sequence goes on from VMDR010029638.1 coordinate 11,698, forward strand.
AAGTGAATTAAATAAATAAATTGTTTTTTAAAATATTCCAATAAAATCTGAGGCTAGTACTGACCAGTATGGCTCAGTTGGTTATGCGTGATTCCACAAAGCAAAATGTCACAGCCTCCGTTCCAGGTCAGGGCACATGTTTGCGTCGAGGGTTCACTCCCCAGTTGGGGTGTATCTCCCTCTCTTTCTCCCTTCCTTCCATTCTCTCTAAAAATAAATAAAATCTGTAAAAAATCTGAAACTAGAGAAGTGTCCAGCTTCTGACTCCAGAATTCAAGAAGTGTCTTCCAGACCCAATATAATTTTGAAATAAATTAAAAGATGATTCAAGAAGTCAACAAAAGGGTTTTCTTTGCAGAAGGGGTTGTAGTTTGACAGAAAGTAAGAACAACATCTCAAAAACCTTACTGATCCTCTTGAACTGAGGATGGAGGCCAGGCATGCTGGCAAAGAGGGGAAGGATGGGGCGTTATTCACCTGGAACCCATCTCAATGTGAGTACATGGGAGCTTAGGTCCAGGACAGAAAATGACTGGAGTGTTTTTCCGCAGATATTGTTAGTAAAAATGGAGTAAAGTGTGTGATAAACCACTTCATAAGCTGGAATATAATAAAAACAGAAAAAGATATCTAAGCAGGGCAAGGCAAAACAAAAGAAAAACAAAAAGAATATGGCTATATCAAAACTCAAGTCTTAAAAATATGAATATTTTGAAAAAAATTACCAACACATATGGAAGCAGGGAAGCATAGAAACCTCATGCAGGAACAAACAAGACACCCTCTTGAATATTCTCACTCTCTTTTCTTCTTCTTTTATTATTGCTATTATTATATTTAATTTGAATGAAAAGAATACAGTAAGAAAATTACTAATGGAAGCTTCAGATGACCACATTTTACGTACTGCTTTTGCTGAAGATTTAAATAAACGTCTCAGGCACCTGATCTGAGGGGTATAGTCA
>VMDR010029639.1:0-12663 GCA_007922815.1 Macrotus californicus
TTATGGGATTTTATACCACCACACAAACTCCCTGGGAGTTTCACTTTAATGAGATACTGTCTTTTATTTAGAGCTACATATTGGTATAATTAACTTTCACCATATTATGTGCTTAGCTTTTAATTCTAGGTAAATAACTTAGAATTATTTCATTGTATTTACCCCTAAAATACTTTATTTCTAAATTAAATAGCATGAGAGGACATATCACATGAAAAACTTGACTAGACTCAAAGGAAAGAGAGGTGAAAATTAGTGGAAAATATTTCAATATCTTAATATATGCTGATAACACCATATTATTGGCAGAAAGTAGCAATGATTTAAAACAACTCTGATGAAAGTGAAAGAATAAAGTGCCATAACAGGACTGTATTTGAAACTCAAGACAATAAAAATCATGACTACAGAAGAAATACACAACTTTAACATCGACAACAAAGACATTGAAATTATTGAAGATTTTACCTACTTTGGTTCAGTCATTGATTCGAACAGAGACTGCAGCCAAGAAATAAAGAGAAGCCTGAGGCTCCAAAGGGCAGCAATTGAGGAATTGGGAAAGGGCACCAAGAGCAAAGATATGTCATTAGAGACCAAGGCTTAGGTCATCCACACCTCCCTATTCCTAATTACTATGTACAGATGTGAAAGTTGGGCAGTGAAGAAGTCTGATAGGGGAAAAGATTGACTCATTTGAAATATGGTGTTGGAGAACTCTGTACTGCCAAAAAGATGAACAACTGGATACTAGAGAAAATTAAGCCTGAAACATTGCTGGAGGCAAAAGTGACAAAAGTGAAGCTGTCTCACTTCAGACACATCTCAGGCACATGAGAATGCAGTGTTCTTTGAAAAAGGCAATAATGTGGAGTAAAATAAAAGGCAACAGGAAAAGAGGAAGACCAAATGTAAGATGGACTTACTCTGTAAAAGAAGCCTTAGGTATAAGTCTATAGAAGCTAAGCAGGACTCCTGAGGAACAGACCTTGTGGATATCACTCATTCATGGGTTCACTGGGAGTCAGAGTAAGGTCAATGGCGTGTAACACACATAGCAAACATGCTACCAGGCTTGGCATATTTATGATTTTCCTCTAAAATTTCACGTGTGACTTAATATCTTTCTATATGGCTACCTTCAGCTATGGTTGAGTGGATATAAAGCTTTTATTTTGGGAAAAAAAGATTGTCAATAATTAAGATGAGGAAGGGAAATAAAAAAATAAATGCTCCTTTGAGTCAACTATAAAATCAACCAATTTAATTTTAGACAAGAATTTAGTAATATTTTATCGGGCACCCGGTATATTTATCCTTATTTTTTACCTCAAGGAATCATCTTAATATTTTGGAAGCTTCATTTGATTATGTATGCAAATGTCAAATGACCAGGTTACATGTGTTGTATTTTGGGATACACAATATTTTTGTATATTTAAAAGCCTTATCAGTAGTGTTATCATTCAATGAAGTATGATTCTCTAGGAACCATAATTTTCAGGAAGAATTTTAGGGGCCCTGTGGCAGACACTCAACTCATCATAGCTTGTCTCTACCCTGCAGCCTCACTCCACAAGCACCCCAGGTTACTGGCTTGGCCAATTTTAGTTTCTCAGTTTCACATTTTGTTTTTTCAGCCCCGAGGGAGAGACTTCAGTTACACTCTTTCTGGCTCCGTGTCCACACATTTAAGGGAAGGTTCTCACTGGCCCAGTTTAACTCAGTTGTCCACCCCTGGATCAGTCTCGTGGAACTAGAGAATGAGGCCACTATATAATAACATATAGTTTAAATCTAGCTATGAGATAGGTGGTAAGGAAAAAGAGATCATTTGTACAAAGGCTTAATGGGAATAATTATGGCCAGTTGACCTTTGCCGTCATTATCTTTTACACAATATCTTGGACAGAACCTGAGTTCATGATATGACTTGAATTTATTTTATTAGTAAAGTTCCAAATTATCTAATAGATAATTTTACAGAAAATTCTGTGAAGGAATAGTTCCACTACTTTAGTCAGTGCCTGGATGCATGCATCATTTAATTCTGACAATACCCTGGTTGTCCTCATTTTGTAATGGCTGAAGTTGCAGCTCTGAGGCATAAGGGAGCCAGCTGACCTTGTGGCCAAGACCAAAACAACAAATTGCTCAGGAGTAAATCCTGTGGCATATTCACCATTAAATTTTTCAAATAAATTTCTTTCCAGAACATTTCTAAACAGTACATTCCAGTAACATTCCAGAGCAGTACTAAATTCAGAATCACCTGTCTTAATCATTTTGATATCTCAAGGTTTCATTTCAAGGTTAATTCAACTTATCTGTTCAGCCCAATACTGCCATTAGAAACAGATGAAATTTGCCTTGATTTTTCTAGCACTGCTTTCTGAGACATTTCTCCATTTTCATCTCTTCTGTTGTGTTCACATCTTTGGACAAATGATAACAATCTGATCATCATATTCATCCTAACATTTAGATTGTTAGTGTATAAGTAATCTTAAAGTAACTGCATTGTAGAGTGTCATTCAATGATTACACATACACAGCAAAAGAGGTAACTTGTCATTCATTACTTTTTTTTAAAAGATATAAGACATACATTACATTTTCAACAGAAGTTTTATAATTGAGAGGAATTATTCAAAAACAAGTGTTTCTGAAAGTTTTTGATTCATAGGTTTAATATACATTTCTAACTTTTGATATATAATTTGTGCACATAAGGAAAAAGGTAGGACATTTACAATTCTGGCAAATAAATTTATAATTATAATGAGTCGCTGATAGAGATTAAATGACTGTCATTAACTGTTACCTTAATAAAAATTCTTGTAAGAAAAGAACACAAAACCTCACTCAGATCAGGCAACTCCTGAAATAATAAACATTGGAAACTTGTTTTAGGGTTAAAAGAGGAATGTAGAATAATACTGTGCCCTTGCTTACCATCAGGGCAATGCCAGAGTTTGTGCATCAGTGGGAAAGGTTCTTTTTTTTTTTAAATTACTTTATTGTTGTTCAATTACAGTTTGAATTTTCTCCCCATCCCTCTCCCCCCACCCCAGCCAATCCAACCCCCCTCCCCCGTTTCCACCCTCCCCCTTGGTTATGTCCATGTGTCCTCCATAGTGGTTCCTGAAAGGTTCTTTGGGTTGACAATATCTTCCAAATAAGGACAAGTCCTTCCAAAAAGGAACCACATCACCTTTTCTGCTAGAAAGTGAGGCTGCTCTGTGTTTCTATTGACTTATGGCTCTTTCTAACACATCCACAGAGAAAACAATGCCATGGGCCTTGGGCATAGGGAGTTTAATCAGAATTTCTTTTTGTAAGCTCTATTACCTGGATAAGGAGCATTTTAAATCTAAGAATAGTGAGCCAGATCTCTGCTTCAATTTGAAAGTTAAGTTCTGCTACGGTTTCATCTTTGACAGTATCTACAGAGGTACCTTTCTCACTTCTACCCTGGCTCTGGCAATGGCTCCTTGGCAATGTGGTAGAGGGGAAGGTTCACAGGCTTGGGATCCAGACAGACTGTTGTCCCATCCCTGAATTCACACCACACTTGCTCTGTGATGTTGTACAGGTTACCTGTCTTTTCTCAGATGTGGCCATTATATTTGCAAAATAATGGTAGTAGCACCTACCTGACAGGGTCAAAGTGAAGCTTATAAGAGATTTTTAAAAAATTTTTAGTAAGAGAATTAAAAGAATGTGAGTAAGGTACCTAGACTTGTGTTTGGCTAATAGTAGTTACTTTAGATATTCATCTATTGTTTCTTCAATTTAATAAATGTACTTATTACATGCTAAGTGGTATGCTGGGCCCTGAAATCCAAAAGTGAGCAAAACACATACAGCCCCTGACTTCATGGAAACCATGATCCATCAGGAGATTGTGTGATCATAATCATAGAAATATATACAATTAGCACTCTGGATTGAGTCTCAGAAGAACAATGCTGGGTGATAGTGGTGCAAGTAACACCATGACCAGGTGTGGGCAGCACAGAGCAAGTTTTAAACACAATCTAAGGATTGAGAGGGTGAGAACTGGGAGAATAGGAGTAGAAGATCATCTGGGGAGAGGGGACAGCAAGTACAAAAAGCAAAGACTGGAAAATACGTTTAGGAATTGAGAACAACATGACTGGGAGAAGTGGGGATGTCAGATTGGGGTCTGGGCTTTTAGACCTAGTTGAGAGTTTGATCCACTGGCCTGGGAATAATGAGACATCATTAAAGAATTTCTTCCAGGGTATGATGAGGCTCTAGTATGGGTAATCATTTGGGGGCTGACCACAGCATCTCCGAGTGGCCACTTTTGATTAATGGACTAATTAACTAGGCTGCCATTGTGGGCTGACCATGAGGAAAGTTGATAACTTGGACTGGAGTGCTAGTACTATAGATGAAATGAGGACAACAGAAGTAAGGTCATCTTGACTTGGCAAAGGATCAGATGAAATAACAACATAGAGAGTGGTGTTTTCATGTTCGCTATGTGTCTCCTACCTAAGATTATCTACTCTGCTGCATACTCATGGGCTGGGCTTTTCATCTTCCTCACAGCAAAATGTGGCATGACTCCCTGGTCCACAAATATACAGCCCTAATTCATTTGGCAGAAAAACCAGGACTGAACTGACATGAAGCTACTTATAGTCTTTGTATATTTCACTTGCTTTGAATATTTTGCTATACAATTATGTTTGTGTTTTATTACCTCAGACCTTGCCAATATGGCATATAGTATGCAGCGTACATATTATATCCCTATGTAAACGCTGGGTTACTCTGAATTCAAAAATACATCTGGCTGTAAGGGCTCATGGGCCCATAATAATAATCTTAAAAACCACTACACTGGAATTTGCAAAATTCCTTGCTCAATGATTCCCAGCTGCCAAAATGTGGTGCCAGGTTTGTGTAACCCCAGTGCTCAGACCACTCACCACCACATTTTACCCCCTGCCTCCCTGACCATTATCTGTACCCTTTCTCTTTTATTTATAAGAAACATATTGAATCCTGGCTGGTGTAGCTCAGTGGATTGAGCATGGGCTGTGAACCAAAGAGTCGCTAGTTCGATTCCCAGTCAGGGTACATGCCTGGGTTGCAGGCCAGGTCCCCAGTGGGGACCGCATGAGAGGCAACCACACACTGATGTTTCTTTCCCTCTCTTGCTCCCTCCCTTACCCTCTGTGTAAAAATAAGTAAATAAACTCTTTTAAAAAAGAGAGAAACATATTGACTGGCTAAGTGCTCTCTCTCTAATTATTAAATATGGACAATAGGGAAGCAAAAGATACTCAGTCTGTGAAGTGCAAAATAGTTTTGTCTGTGTGGCCACATTTTTCTCTTCTCCTCAGATTCCTTTTATGAGTATACAGAGAACCTGCTCTCCTTCTTTTATCATAAACTTTCTTAAAAAACATCTGTTCCACAAAACATTTCAGTTACAATAACCACTCATTTTTCAACTGCTCCCATTGCACCATGTTTTATAGATATCCGTTGTCTCATATGTCCTTGTGTACATTGTAATCCCCCAAAGGAAAAAGACAAATTCTTGCTTTGCTCTGTCTGTTGCCTGAGCATACACCCACTAGAGAGCTGTACCTACACCTATGTCCTCTATAAAAAATAAGAAAAAAATCACCACCACAGTTCATTTTATCTTTGAAGGTTAAGGAGTGGTATTTGTCATATCAAGAAGATATATAATTTGATGGGTAAACTTTAAAAAGGTGAATGCTTATTTAACGAAGATCTTTAATTAATTTCAAAGTAATTTCAATTATCTAGAAAGACATTTTGTGTAGGTAAAGAAGTATCAGTTTACAATTGAATGGATTGCTGAAACAAAATCCTAATAAACACATCTTTAAATAAAAAATAACGGTCCCCATCTTCCACATAAGAAAGGTGGAAATCAACTTTTGAGAAAGAGGGCACAGAGTGGGGACAACTCATTTTGTTATGCTGTAAATAAGAAGTTGAGTTTCTGTGGTAGACCCAAATACTGGGTATATTGTGGTTACCCAGAAAGATAAAGGAAATGTGAGATGATACCCAGATTCTCCTCTTTCAGAAGGAATTGACCTGAAATGGGAAGATGTGTCTCAATTTCAGAGACAGAAGGGACTATTTGTGAAAGTTTGTCTTTTTCCACTCTTCGTGTTTTGCTGTCTATGATTTGTGAAGGCCAAGTTTGAAGGCTGATGAGTCTGATTACTTAAGAGCCATCTTCTTATTCCACCCTGCATTTGTTTTAAATCTGAGGGGTACAATGATCTGATGCCTTTTTTTCCTAATCATTATACTTTTTGTCGTGGTCCCATCAGGCAAGACCACGTGTTGTGGATGATTGTCCTATATCTCCAGACAAGTGACGAACAAATTCGCAAAGGAATCTGGTGGAGAAAAAGGGCATGGTGAGTGCACTCTCTAAGTGAGAGAATGCTAGGGTCTGTGTGGCCTCTCTCTCAGAGAGAGAGAGAGGTGGGGGTGGGGGCAGACCCCTTGCCTGGACAAGGGTCTTATTGATATTCTAAATACATTACATCAAGGGTGGTTTTCATTAACTATGCACAGGTTTGATTTGGGTGGATACCTTTTACAGATAACAAAGGAAAGAATGTTGCCAATTACTTCAAAGAGAAAGGTCATTTATGAATGAATGTAAAGGGGAGAAGGCTGAGCTGTTTACATTCATACTTGGTAAGTCTAGTGCAGTAAACTTCTGTCGTTTCCATCCCAGGTGAGGGAGTTTTTGCAAGAGCAAGTTTCAAAATGGTCTAGGAGCAATGCAAACCTGATTCCCCATGGGAGACCTATTCGTGGATGCTTCCTGCATGCCACACATCTCTATCTGCTTTCAGAACCAGAGCTGAGCCACAAGTTCACATTGCACATGGATAGGTTCCCTATACCTTTTCAGTCAAGAAACTATATAAAGAAACAGACAGCATTCTGTTACATACAATTTGCTGTAGACTGAATGCTTGTGTCCCTCCATATTCATACGTTAAGATTCTAACCTCCATAATAAAGGTATTTAGAGTGGGGCTTTTGGAAGTTGGTTAGTTCATAAGGGCAGAGTTCTCATGAGTAGAATTAGTGCTTGTATAAAAAAGGCCCCAGATCAACTCCAACTTCCTTCTGCCATTTGAGGACATAGTGAGAAGATGGCCTCTAGGAACCAGATTCTCACCAGAGACTGAATACACTGGTGCTTTGATCTTTGATTTAGCCTCCAGAATTGTGAGAAATAAGTTTGTGTTGTTCATAAGTCACCCAGTCTATGGTATTTTGTTAAAGCAGCCTGGGCAGACTGATATCAGTATTTATCAGTCTGATACTGCTAATATCATTAATAATTTCCAATACCAATTAATCCCTTTTCATACTTTAATGCTCCACTTACACCCAAAAAAGACAGACTTGTGGCTTTGGGTAGTACACTACTGCACTTGCACCTGAGATTGACTTCCAAAGACTGTCTCTAGCTCCAAAGGCGTTTCTTCCCCTTAAAAGACTTACTTTGCAGAATAGAGCTTTCTAAAATATAGTAGTAGGAAGGTGTGATCATGGGTGGTTTCTATGAGGAGATGATGTTAGAACAGACACCTGAGTGAAGAGAAGTGCTGGCCATGAAAATAACTGGAGTTAAGAGAGACTCGTGAGAGAGAACAGCAAATTCAAATTTCCTGAGATGAAATGTTCTGGACATGTTCAAAAAACACTGCCATAGTTGAATAATGCCCCGCAAAGATGCCCATATTCTAATCCCTGGAACCAATGAAAGGTTACCTGGTAAGAAGGACTTTGAAGATATGATTAAGTTAAGATTCTTTAGAGGAGGAGATTATTCTAGATTATCCAGATCAGCTCAATGTAATTACAAGGATACTTTTAAGAGGGAGGAAGGAGATTCAGAATTAATAACAGAGGAAGTGAGGACAGAAGCTAAAGTCTGAAATGACATAAGGAAGGGTCCACAGCCAAGGAATGCAGGTGGCCTCTTATAGGTGAAAAAGGTATAAAGCAAACAAACAAATTCTCTCCTCAGAGCCTGCAGAAGAACCAGCCCTGTCAACACTAACATTAGCTTAGTGAAACTGATTTTGGACTTCTGACCTCCAAAACTGTAAGAAAATAATTTTTTATGCACACTGGTAATTTATTACAGCAGCACAAACATCAATAAGGGTGGAAAGACATGAGGTTAGAGAAGGAGCAGAGGTCAAAGCTGGGACAAAGCCCATGTTGATCAAAACAAGGATGAATGAATAACATAATGAATGAGTCAAATCTTCTTGGGGGAAATAATCAATCAAACAGGCAAAGGAAAAACAGGAACCAAGTTGGTGTTCCTTCCATTTCAAATAAGTTTTACTATTTTGAAATTTAAATATGCCAAAAGAATTTAGAGTCATCCAAATGTATTGTAATAGAATTTGTCCTGTGACCTGTATAACATAGTAGATTTAATTTGTTTAGGCATAGGCCCCTTTAAATATTTGCTGTTATAGATGCTATGTAGAAAAATGCACATAAACTTTGGATGGAATTTGAGGTGCATTAAGAAGTCATTCGAAGCCCATGCATGGATCTCAGCTTACATATCTTTCTTCTATATCAAAAAGTACTAAACAAGCTATAAAAAAATCAGCTTTATGTTATTATTCTTTTTTGTTGAAGTTGGCTCTTAGCTAGGCTCCTAAACAAAGCCTACAACAGTTTTTGATGCAGGTGGCTTATTTTGAAAGTAAGCCTAGGGAGCATGAGGACAGGAGGGATGGGGACTGTAGCAGAGAAAGAAAGAAATCTAATTCAACAATGTTTTCTTGAGTTAGCACCTCATCCTTCCAAGGATCTTTTAAAATGCATCTCAGAATCGTCCATCTGGTGGGTGAAAGGAGCACAAGTTAACCACTGGCTTCTGTCTTCCATCAGTACACTGGCAGCATGATCACAAATTCTGTAATTCTAACTGAACAATGGTGAATGCTGAGCAGCTCCTCAAGCCTTCCATGAGAAGTCCAGGCCAGAGCCAGTGGTAGAGGTGCAGCAAGGGCAGGGTGCTGAGCCCTGAATTACACAGAGCTGTAAACAGAGATGTCTGCTCCAAGTGATCTCTGCCAACAACGGCTGGAAAAAAAAAAGGAGCTCAGGAGAGTTACAGAGATTCCTAAGAGGTGCCCATCAGGTTGGATGCTTTCTCAAAACCATCATCATTTTCTGATAGGAGAAAAATTTTGATTTTCACAGTTATTGTAATGAAATTTAATCAATGATCTTTTGATTTTTGTATATATGTTGTTTGGAAATGTTCTTTTAATTTTTTTTACCGTTCAATTACTCTTTATTTTCCTTTATGCATTTAAAATCTATATCTAGACTATTACATTAAACTGTATTAATTTAGTTAAAATAACAATAGGTAACATGTACTGCATCATATACTTATTTTGTACTAGGCATTCTTACAAACAATTTATGTGGATTTTCTTAGTGAATCCTTACAACAACCTCATGAGGTAAGTAATATTTCACCCTTTTCATAGATGTGGAAAATGAAGTTTTGAAGGGTAAAGCCTTGCACCAAGAAGAATATGCAATATAATATTGAGGCTAACATTCAAACTCAGTTATCTAATGCTAGGGTCATATACCACTATACTTCTCAAAATCTAATGGACATTAGAATCACCTGAAGAGCTTATTAAACTACAGAACACTTCCCCATCATTTCACTTAATATTTTGACTCAGAAGGTCTGTGGCAGAGCCTGAGAATGTACATTGCTAATAGAATCTCAGCTGAAGCTGCTGGCATGAGGACCACACTTTGTAAACCAGTCACTGTACTGTGTTAGCTGACCTCTCCTAGTTACAAAATAGTACCTTGCGATCCTTTCTGACCATGTTCTCCAACATTTGTTTTCATCTTCCACTTCAGTGGAAAAAAGATGATATTGGGGAAGTTCTGAGAGATAATCTCTTCTTGGAACACAGTGATTTTGTTTTATTCCTCCTTACCCCTAACCCAGCCCATGACCATGGGCTTTGTGCCTATGAACTGCAGAAATGGGTTCAGCTTGCAAGGCATTTTCTTGGTAGAAATCTAAAGAAAAACATCCATCTTACAAATGATGTTTCAACTCTGCCTAAAATATAAATATTTATGAGAGTGAGGTTAGCTGTTTGGCATGCAACACATCTTTTTTTGTTAAAGTTTTCCCATTAGAAGACAGTTGCTTGGGAAAGCCTTAGAAAGTAATATTGCATTTCACTTCATAAAGATTATAGAAAACCAAACACTAAGAGAAACCACATTCCAATTGCTGATGAGAGGTGAGGACACGTTCCCACAACCTTCCTTTGTTAATGGGTTACAGTTGCAGCCTGGCTCAGAGTTTTGTTTCCAAGCCAGAATTAAGGAAGGAAAGAATTCTAGTATTAGGACTGAAGAAGACTTTATGAAAGAAGAGCCTCTGCAAGAGCAGGATGGTAGCAGGGTTGGCTGACCTCAGAGAAGAAGCAGTTTAATAGAGGCAGAAGAACAAGCCATGTAGACTGGGGCACAAGATTCTTGTCTGGGCAACACGAGTTCCAAGGGGGCACCAGTTCTTATGGTTAAAGACAAGTTGCAGTCAGTTACACTTGGCTTTCCGGTTGGAATTTCTCAACGTGAGGTAAAAAAATCACTCCACCATGTTAATGTCAGGATGTCACGATGGTAGATTTGGGAAAGGAAATTTCTACTCAGTTGTCTAGGAAATTATCTAGAACATTTTTCCTGGAATGTTAATTTCCTCTTCAAAAGACATAATGGGAAAAGTATGGGTCTTGGAGTCAAACAGACATGTTTTGACTCTCAGCTCTGTCTTGGGTTGTCTTGGTTAGTTTCTATGAAACTTGACCTTGCTGATTCTATGTCCTGTGTTGGAACGATCCTGAGCTTGTAGGTAAATGTAAAGAGTATCTGAGGCATGATGCCTGGCACATAGTTTCCTGTCATAATTTGGTTTTGTATGCTGAAATGATCCTTAACCTAGATCAGTGCCTGACACACTACAACAATGTGTATGCCATTTTAATATTGATAAAAACATGTGCTGGTCTCTAAACAGGCACTAAGAGAAGGAGCAATTTATTTTAGAAAACTGTGATAAATGCTTTTCCTCTATGTTTTTGGAGGCTTTGTCTGTTCTTCTTTAGGACTATGATAAGGGTAGGTTTAAGTCAATGCTAATTTGTGGCAGTGGTTTAACAAACATCATCATGTTGCTTTCTAATTGAAAAGGTAAACATACAGGACTTTTATATGCTCCACTTAACAAACTGAGTTAGACATTGAGATAGAGAAACAACAAATGTGAGGAAGAAATGACATTAGGAAAGAGATGAAGGGAGGGAAGAGAGAGGGAGGGAGGAGGAAGGAGGAGGTCTAAAGGTGTGTGGCAACTGAGGCGTCTTAAGCTATCCACGGCTATGGGGAACCTATTCGTGTGTGATGTGGCCTTTGACTCAGCTCTGGATCTGAACACAGTCTGGCACCCGTGTGGTATGCAGGTGACATCCGTGGATAGGTTTCCCATGGGGAATCAGGCCTGCATTGTACCTAGGCCGCTTTGAAACTTGCTCTTGCAAAAACTCCCTCACCTGGGATGGAAACAGCAGAAGTTTATTGTGACTTGTGCTGGACTTCCTAAGCAGGAATGTAAACAGCCCAGCTTTCTCTTCTTTACATTCATAAATTACCTTTCTCTTTGAAGCAACTGGCCACATTCTTTCCTTTGTTATCTGTAAAAGGTATCCACCCAATGCAAACCTGTGCATAGTTAATAAGAACCATCCTGGAGTGTCAATAAAAGCCTGTCCAGGCGAGGGGTAGGTGCCCTCTCTTGATCATTGAGAGATTGGCCACCCATCCCTTTTCTCCACCGGTTTTCTTTAGTCCATGTGAATTTGTTCATTACTTGTCCGGGGATATAGGACAAGCATTCCACAACAACATGCAGTCCTGCTGGATGGGACCGCGACACACAGCCACAAGCACTGATGTCTTCTTAACTAGCATTGCCTGCTCAGTGAGGCTGAACCAGGTGTCTTATATGCATCGTTTCATCTGATCCTCACAGCAGCTGAGTAGAAGTACAATTTTCATTTTCACTTTAAAGACAAGGAGTCTAGGAAATAAACTGAGAAACCACAACTGCACGGTTCTACCGTCTCTTGTTCTTAACCTACCATCCAAACATGCTGCATCCTAAATGCCCCATTTCTCCTCCATCTCCCATTCTTTTTAGTATTTATCATAATGGGATGAAAGAAAAGGCTCATGTATAACAGCTTACTTTATTTTGACTTGAAAATATTTGGATTAAAATAGTATACAAAGAAGAATGTGAGTGAAAAGGAAGAGATGCCCTAGTTCAGTACTACTCTCTGTAACTTCATCTTTGTAAGTGTACTGAAGAAGAATATGTGAGATGGAAGAATTTGGGGTCTTGAAGAGTGAAGATGGGAATCTGGAAATAATATGAAAAAAGTAAGCAGAATGATAAAACAATTCAAAGCTATTGTAATCTCATTATGATTTACAGTTTGGGAGAGGGCAAGGATATAAGGATCTATTTGTACT
>VMDR010029640.1:0-12664 GCA_007922815.1 Macrotus californicus
TGTGCTTTTTAAATAGCTGTTATATAAGGTCAAATCCAATGTCTAGAAAATTTTATGAACATTGTCATCTAAGATATCACATAACTAAGCTTTGGTTATAAGGTCAATAATATGCAATAATCTTGTGTCATTAAAAATGGTTTATTTTTTTCTTTTTAAACTACTTAACAGCAAGTTTTCTTTTTACAAATAGAAAGTAGAAATATGTTGAGTAAAAGGCACCTGGCACTCTGGCTCTTATATGTGCCCCCTCTCCCCCCACTCCCTCTGGGTTAAATGTTTGCTGGAAGCTGCTTCACATAATAGTCTTCTTTGACATTGATGTATTTCACCACTAATTTATAGACTTCACTAGATAAAATAACTTACTAGTTGCATCCCAAAATTTAAGATAAATTCTGCTGTCAAACATACTAAGAGATTTGCAACATGGCTTAGTTCTCAGCATGAAGTGAACTTTGATGAGGAAGACTCTAACTTTGAACTTTACTTCCAATAAGGCAAATGGAAGAGCAAGAAGAGAGTATGTCAAGGACTATGACATCCCTGGTGCTTGTACCTGCATTTCATACCTGAGAACAGCACAAGGAGGTTATAATGGAATTTATCCTTTGTCCCTTGGCTTCTCAGGGGAGAGGTTCGATCAGAAGCCAGAATTATCTGACCCAATGGCCATGTTTTGCACTGCACTGTGCTACCTACCTCTCCTGAGCCTGCTCATGCCATTAGGCCACAGACATTATTTTGTGTGATTAAATCTTCCCCTTTCATTCCAATTTCAGTGAATATAACCCTCACTTTTGCTTCTGTACCGAAGGTCTGCCTTGGTTTCCCACTGACTTTCCATCTTTTCATAATAAAGAATACAGAAACCAATTAGCCTCTAAAGTAGAGAAATTAAGTTACAAAATGCCCATGATGCATACTGCTTTTCATCAGTAGATAATGTCTTCTCATCTGCAAGACAAAGGGAATGAGGACACCTACGTCTTTTAACATGTCATGTTTGATGGAGAAATTATTTGGTACCGGGATGAAATCAGGTCCATGCCATGTAGCATAATGCTAATTAATGTAAAGGGGAAAATAATTAATTTGAAAGGATGCCATATGGCAAGCCACAACTTACTCACACCGTGAATTACATTAATAAATACCTCTTTTCCAATTGGTGCCCAAAGTCATTCCAGAAGACTGCAGCATCTTTTATTGCAGCCCAAATTTTAAGTCCCTGCAGAACCCATTGCATGCAGAGTTTGGACAAAGGGACATTTCAAATTTTATATCATCCTTCAACATTCCTGCACCAGCTTTGAAAAATCAATTAGCCCTGGTGACAACCAAGCCGCTCTGTGTTCTCAATAATGAAAATGGCCAACCGCATACTAGCAATTTTCTCTGTCCTTACAAAGACAAATGGGGGCTTTGAATCTTGTTTCACTGCTCTATGGCATTGTCTTTAACTTTTATTTTGAAAGTTGCCAGACATGCCGGGAGATTAACATAGAAGACTCTTTGGAGCAGCAGGAAAATTATACCATCGCACAGTAGTGACATTTGTGACTCCTTTAGGCTGGTATGCAGCCATCAGACAGTCAAAACAAATACCTCCCAAACACATGCCAGAACTCAACTTTCTCTCACTTCTGTTCGCTTGATAAAAACTGAAATGGGTGATGGTACTTCATCAATTTTAAAGACCCAGCCAGTAGCTCAGCTAATGCTTCAAGAAAACAACAATAGGAAAATGTTTGTGCAAAGCTGGATAAGGAGGAGACAGAGATGATGAGTGAGCCCTGGGGAACATCAGAAGGGTAGGGGTTCACTCCATGGGCACAGAGATTGAGACTGCCTCCACTATCTTGTCCTTCATGGAAAGGTGGCCACTGCTGGAGAGTGGGAATAGAAAAGAAGCTCCCTCCCAACTCACCCTGTGCACCACTGCCACCTGCCTGCTCATCATAAGCTACATTCTCTATAAGATCACCACACCATAGTACTTCCTCAATCAGTGAAGCAGGGTTTCTCAATCTTGGCACAACTGACATTTTGGCCTGAATGTTTCTTCCTTGGGGAGGCGGAGCAACTGATTTGTACTTTGTAGGATGTTTACCAACATCTCTAGACTCTACTCACTGGATCCCAGTACCTAATCTCTCCAAGAGCTAGCAATCAAAAATGTTTCTAGACATTGCCAAATGTACCCCGGGTGGCAAACTCACCCTTAGTTTAGAATCAGGATCATTGATACCTGAAGGCAGGACAGTTGGATGACCCAACCCAAACAGAGAAAAAATTTGCTCTTCCTCAACTTTATTGTTCTATTCAGGCCCTCAGTTGATTGGATGATGCTTCCCTTCCCTGAATTAGTGAGGGCGATATTCTTTACTCAGTCTATTCAAATGCTCATCTTTTCCAGAAACATTCTCACACATGTGCGGAAATAATGTATTGCCAGCTCTCTGGGCATCTCTTAGCCCAGACAAGTTGATATATAAAATTAACCATCACAGAGTTAGGGACACAATGAGATACTGTCCACTCAGTGGTGGGATTTGGAAACAGAGCCCCAGAGCTTATTTTTTAAACAAAGTATGTCACACGTATGAGTATGTGTGTATATACCTACATGTGCTTGTGGTATCCACATACACAGACAGGGAGCACTTTTTTTAGAAAAACAAATAGGGAGAAAAGCCATCCCTTTCTCATCCTCATTGTCTGAGAGAATACGCACTCCGGACATTATTAAAAAATAATAAAATAAAATAGACTCAAGAGGTATAGCTCCTCCTTCTGTTTTAGCTGTCATTGGAGGTGTTTGATGTAATTTTACTTAAATCTCACAACTTCTTTTAAGGCAAAAATTCAAAAAGAACAGTGATATGAGTACAGAGCTCCCACTCGGAATCCTGAGCTATATCTACATTGTACTCTGATTTATTAAAAGTGCTGAGGCAGGTCATCTTTAAAGTCATGACAAGTTATTCCCACAAATATATCTCTGACCCTGACAAGAAAGGGTGCAGAGGATAAGCCACAGATGAGCATTTAATGTGGGCTAATTTTTTGCATGAAAAAAGACAGAATGATATATTTAGTTTAGCACCCTCTCTCAAATATAATATAAAATCTACACATTAATTTTTCTTTACAGCATAGAATCTGCTTTCATAAAATAGTGCTAATGCAGAAACATTTCATACACACCTTAATATTTTATACTCTATATATTCTATCTGTGGTTTAGAACATTAATATGCTCATGTACCAGCATCTATACTCGAGATTAGAGGTTTATTTAAACCAACAAATTATCATCTTTTGCAACAAAAATGTAATATGAGTGATTTGTGAATTGCAGATTGATCTTCCCTGCTGGGAGCAGTAACCAGTTTCAGAGTTTGTGCTATAACAGGGCCACATATAAATATAGAATTTTTAAAAATGCCCAGGTCTTGATGACATAATTTATTCTTTTGACACAAGCTGTTTTATGTTCTATCCTGCCGTAAGTGTTGCAGTAAACCAAGGAAAATGCATCAAACGTGACACAAACTTTAGCTCCTCAAGGGTAGACTGTGGAAGACTAAGGGTAATATGTTTCAATTAAAGCATTCAACAAGCAAACATTTCAAAGGTCTGTAAATTGCCCCAATGGCTGCTACTTTTGATTGGGACTACAAACATTTCACTCCACTTGTCTTAAGAATTGCTTTTCACATTTAAAGATTCTCAAGAACATGTGAGAAAACTCCTCAGGATATCCAGCAGGTGTTCTGAAGTTTCCATAAAATAACTACTAATATGGAACCTTCCAGGAAGCTAGAACTTTGACCAGCATCTTCTGAAATGATTTTCTCAAACATGGTATATAAGGCATGGTGTGTGTGTGTGTGTGTGTGTGTATGTGTATGTGCATGTGCACACGTGTGTGTAAGGGACAGAGAGACAAGTCCGTGGATTGCCAAAGTTTCTAGAAGCTAAAGTAGTCTCACAGAAGTGCTTCAGTTGGCTTTGGTCCTTGCATGTGGACAAGCCTGACAATCTACAGAATAACTTTGGTCTTCCTAATCTTACTGTTCTGCAATTTGAACTTTGTTTCCCCACATCACAAGCATTACTTTTTGAAAGCAAGAACACTGTAAAGCTCTAACAGCACTGCACATCTTCTCTCAGAGTCTACATAAAAACAGAAAACAGAAAACTTTGTTTTTGACTTAAAAATATATTTTATTAACTGCCCTGTCAAAGGGAGACATTTAACTCGGAGTATGGAAGAACACATTTTTAGCCATAAATAAATGATTTATTCTGAGGCTGGGCCCTTATCAGTAAACAAATTGCTTGGCACATGCTTCTAATGTAAGATTAGACAAAATGGAATATTCCTTTTTCTTCGGCATTTCTAACAGGACTCTATTTGTCCAGTTTGGGGAGGCCTCACTGTGTTGTGGTGATTGTCAGCACCTGAGATAGAACTCCATGAAGGGAATGGCATTTTGAAAGATAAATACACACGTTGCTTCACCATGGATTTTGCCCATATGAAATGAATAGTGATAATACTCTTTCGTCTCATATTCTACGTCTCCACATCCTGCATCCAAGAACGAAAAAAACCATGAAGGATTAAGGAAGAAAAATCCATGAGTGGCAGCTTGTCATGTAGTAGTTTCTCAGCCTCAAGACCAATTTAAAATATTTTGGAACATCCAAGTCATTCACCACTAGTTACAAATTCTATTTATTTAAATTGACATTTAAAAAATAGATGTTTATTAACTTAAACTAAAAATATTTTATAGTTTTAATTCATGTAATTCCTTTAATATATATATACACACATTTGCATCAGTGTGTCATTTATATCTACTTTTTTTCTTCAATATATGTGGGAAACTGGTAATACCATAAAGTTAACAGAAAATGCAGTGAAGATAATGTTGGCATATTTATCCAAAATCCAAATTAAAAATTAAAAGATGAACCCTGATGCAAGTAATATGCATTAAGCTAAATTTCACTTTAATAATTACATGCAAAAGCTAATTTAATTGCTAGAGCAGCCCATCAAAATAAATATGAACTGTATTTTAACAAATGAAGTAACTATGATTCAGAAAAGAAAAATAGTTTGTCCAAGCCTATCAAAGTTATGGATACAAACCTGGATAAACTTGATTGGATGTCCCAGACTCTGATTTTGATAGACCACTGGAATGCCCCAATTCCTCTCATCTTAAGCTGATAGAATGTGCCAGATGTTTGCCACATCTCTTCATACCGCTATCTGATTTCTTCTTCCCAAGACTTTTCCCAGGATTTTCAATGATGAAAATCAGCTTGTATCTGAAATTTGGTTAGATGTTCCCACATTTTTGCTGGGAACTTTAAAAGTGCATATGTATTTCAGACATGGAAAGAGACTGTCATTTGTTAAATATGAGAATGCACATTGGAAGCTGGGAATTATATTGTTCTGTAAGTATAAATGGGGAGGGTTGACTGGAGCCGGGAAGCCCAGTAAAGTGCTCTGAAGGAAGCTGTCTAGGTAAAAGGGGAAATTGGTTGAGTGGCAGCAGATGAAAAATCTGGGAGTCTGGGAAGGGCTGTCACACCTTCCTATAGGAAGTGTGCTCCCAACCCTATAGATGAAGCAATTTCTGATAAACCCTGAGAGAAATTCGGGACTTCAACATGAACCCTATTTTAAAACTCCTCTCCACAGGTTCTAAACCGCTGAGAGCAAATATCAATTAAATCACTGAAGATATGATAACAAATCCTAAGATACAGAGAGCAAAAATAACAAAGGATTTAGATGCCCTACATTTTAATAACATTCTTAATATCGAACTTCAATGAGTTTTGTAGGTATTTTAAGAGCCATTAAATTTATTCAAACATTCAGTAGGAATTAAAAAAATGTAGAGCTTCCATATGCCTGGGGTGAAATCATATTATAAGTCTGCATTCCTCTTATAAACTTTGATACAAACACTTTTAAAGAATGAATTTTTGATGAACTCATGCTGTATTACAGCAACTTATTATTTCAGCCCCTTTGCATAGGATTTACTGGGTCACCTGGGATAGGTAAAGGATGTTTTATATCCCTGAAGTTATCTATAGTCATGAACATAATTACAAATTTAAGCAAATTTTCAGAAGAATGATTTATTTAAAAAATCATTGTTTCTCTATTAAAACACAAATCTAACGAGCTCCTTTATTCAAACTATGACAAGTACATGACCTCAAATCAGTGTTTTCCAGGGTGGGGTCCAGGAACTATCTATATTAAAATTACCTGTGGTGTTGTTGAAACTGTAGCCTTTTGAGCTTTATTCCAGATTTATTGAATCAGATTTAACTTGAGTGAGAATCTATTTTTCCAGAACCATAGGTGATACTCATTCATACTAAAGATAGAATATTTCTAATAAGTTAGGATTTGAATGAACTGTCATCCACTGTCTTTTCCAGTCTTATTTTCCAAAGTGAAATTAAAGAAGTATGAATATCAACAGGCAAAAATAATCATGGTGCTGTAATACTACTCTTTATCAATCCTGTCTCATCTTCCTGACCTGTGTCAGGGACATTTCACTGTCACCCAGAATTTTCAGTTTGGGGTGTGGTGAAACAAGAAACTTTACTCAGTGCAAAACAGCTAGACTGTGAAGCAGTGTGGCTGCAGAACAGCTCCGGGGGCTGGTGGAACCTGGGGCCAGGCCCCTCTCCACCTAGACGGCTCTGCTCTGTTCCAGGCTTTGCACTGCACGAGATTGCTCCACGCTGGTCTGCTTCACTCTACTCTGGGGAGGCAGTGTGGGTGTTTCAGCTCTGTCAGGGACACGCAGTCTTCAGTCTTTGGTGGGAAAGGACAGTGCACTCTGGAACCAGAGCAGAGCTGGCTTATAGGGACAGAAGTCTCCATCTCTTGTTCCTGATTGGTCCATTCTCATGCACATAAGAACTCTTAATTCACATGGTTTGATTGTTCCAAACACACTGCTCTGTTTGGTTGAAATAGAGTCACTCTGACTGGTTGGACATGAGCAGCTCCTATTGAATGAGAAAAGCCTCAATCATACTGGTTGGGATAGGATTTCAGGGAACGTTTATAAGGGCTGACTTAGGTGGCAGAAACACTGTGTAGACAGGCAGGCTGTTCAATTCAAAGGCAGGAAGTTCAGCACAGGTTTCTCCATGAAGTGCAATTTGCACGAGAGTCTATGCAGAAATGGCTGCTAGGCTTTGTTTTTAAAAAACTGAGCCCAGTTAGTGTCCAAGAGTCCTTAGAAAGTGTCCTTTTTTTCCTCAGGGTTCACACCTAAATGGCAGTGGTAATTTCAGTAGATAATATCCTTATTTTATATCCCAATATAAATTTTGGGATACAAAGTATAGATCTTGGTCTTTCAGCATGTGCCCAGTCACTTCTGAGTCACTTCACTGTCACTGTCTAATGTAAATCCCTGACAGTAAGGCTTATTTATAGTAATCTTGGCTCATCATACCCCAAGTAGAATCATGAATGAGATAAAATAAAAGATTCAAGGAATGGTAAGTTTGCAAAAACTGGCTTTCTTATTCTTTTCTGGATTAGTAAAGAGGAAAAAGCAATTTACATAGGATTTCAGAAAGCTATGTCATTCGTGAACTTGCACCTTTATACTATATCTGATTTTCACATATTTGGACCTTTTAAAGAGGGCGTGATACAAGTCATTCACATATGGTACACACATTTTAAGTGCATGTCACTAGCTTTAATTCTTTTTGACAGAAGGGAAGAACAATCAACTGATTTTCATTATTCAGCTGTGGTATGATTTCCAAGAAGGCAGTTATTTAAGAGCTAAATGCAGTTTTGTTGTAATGTTCTGTGACAGATTCAGCTTACAGTGCACACAAAGGATCAGAGCATCCTACGTAGTGCGTGAGCACGAATGATGACCTTTAAACCTTTATCTTACAGTGAATTGCCGACATATTCCTTAATTTATTCGTATATTTGGTGCCTCAGTAAATACTCATAGAGAATCTCTTATATTCCATGCATTACAATGGATGCCAAGAATAAATTCATTACCTGGATTTGTGAACCTGTAATAAACAAACTGCTAAACAGATGAAAGGTTTTTAATCCATATCACAAACCATGTGTCTAGTTCACTAGATTTTTCATCCCTCCAGGAGAAATCTTAATATCATGGTTTAGTATTTTATGTAAAAAGCAATGAGGGGCACTAAATTAATTGCTCATCCAATGACATCTTACATTATATCTTTTATACAAGTGAACTTTTATGGCATCTTTTAATCTATAACCTGGACATGTGACATGCTGTTAGACACAAATGATGAAATATGGCTTTTGTGCACTCATTAGTGTTTCAAATGGCCAGTGATACATACTGTGTTATGGCTTACACATACTTCAAGAGCAGAAAGTTTTTTATCCTTTGGTTGAGTTAAAGAATGAGTAAAAAGATAGGGAAATGATAAGTCAGAAAAGTCAGAGTTTTGCCAAATTCTACTTATGCTATCCCCGCTAGACACCCAGGGCTGCCTGAGTCTCTAAAAATCTTTCTTCAATTCCATACATAGACCTTATTCTCTCATTTTGATCTTTCTTATTTCTGGCAGTTTGGCTTTTTCTTGCTTCTACTGAACAAAAACAGTTGAATAATGTCAATAATTCGTGTTACTGGTTCCTTATTGTCTTTGTTCTCCTCTATCCATTCAATCAGTGAATTGGAGGGAAAAAAAAAAAGGAGGGCTATTAGAACAGAAAAACAGAAGGATCCTTGCCTTGATCTCTGGTGATGATAGAGTAATTGTGCTGACTTAGCAACAGCTAGATCCAGATGTCTTTTGTGGCAGAATTCACTTCTTGTACAAACCACATTTATTTAGCTTTAATTTTAATTGATATACTCACCAAAGCCTTATGTAATTCATTTCTCACTGCACCCTTTCCCCTATTCCAAGTTGTATATCATGAAAGGTCCGATTTATCTCATGAATCATACTTTAGGCATAACATTTAATTTATGAATCTATTCCAGGGATATTCACATTTCAATGGTATATATGTCTTCATATCAAAGGAAATCGACTCTAACAGTATCATATCACACATTTAAAGAAAATGCTAATTCAGCCAAGCATAGAGATAAAAAGTCTTGAATTTTTATCACTTAACCATATCCAGTTGCTTTACATGAAAACTATAACCCTACAAAGTCAGAATTCTCTGTGTCCAGTCAGGGCAGATGCCTTCAATGAAGTGCTTGTTAGCCTTATTTTATTGCAGTGTTTATATAGCTTCTGGAAATCCTGACACCTTTAAGTAATGTGTGTTTCATTTTTGTTTCTTAAAATGTTTTTTTCCCCCATATTACCAAGTTTCTAAAGGCCATATTAAATAAGATAAAGGATCAAAAGGAAGAAACCAGAAAGAACTAAGGTGGGATCCTACCATGAACTTTATTTAGTTGGTATGATTTCCTTTCGGATTCTCATCACCAATGATTTGATTTTTCAGCTTTAGGGGAATGCAAGTTAGCAAACTAAAGCAAATTTATCACTTCTGAAAACTGCTGCAAGACCCCCAAGACAGAACGATTACCCCCAAAATTGAATTTAAATAAAAGTAATTAGTTTTATCTTGTTTTTTAATTCATTTACCTCTGCACAGAAATCCTCCTGGAGTTTTGAAACTCATCAGTGATTATCCCTGGAGCTGATCCAATAATGTGAGAATAAATACACCATTAACCAATTATACATAATGACTCCAAGACATGCCAATAGTGGAGCAGTTCAGGTGATTTATAAGGCTCACTTCCAACAGCCTATTCACAGTTCACATCTTTTCTAAAAAATGCATTAAAAGTTAAGCAAGACTTTAGATCTACTTACATTCATCTCCTAAGGTTATGAATAAATGAAACTAAGCAATTTATTTAAACACTTTTGTTTGTCACATGTGAAAATCCTTGAGTGTAAGGGATAAAATATTTGAAGTCAGCAGAGCATCATTCAGATTTTTGGATTTTTTAGCTTGTTTTAAGTAGGTCTGTGGATCTGGTTATCTAGGCTGACAACAGCATAAAAGTCAGTGAATGGGAGGGCACATTTTGGATTTCAAATTTATCAAAAATTTAGAAGGTTTTTTTTTTTAGGTAACAGTTTTCTGTTTACTTATTTATTTTCCAGCTTTATTCAGGTATAATTGACAAATAAAAATTTTATATATTTAAGTTGAACACTGTGATGTTTCAATGCACATTATGAAGTGATTACCACAATCAAGCTAATTGACTCATCCATCACCTCATATCATTATCTTGTGTGTGTGTGGTGAAAACATTTGAAACTCACTGTCTTAGCACATTCCAATTATGTGACACTATGTTATATTGGGTGCCCAGAAATTATATTCATCTTATAACTGAAAGTTTGTGCCATCTGACCAATGTTTTCCTTTCCCCTATCCCTCAGCCTTTGGCAAGTACAAGTCTATTGGTAAGATATGTTTTCCATACTGTAACATGCTCTTTAATAGAGAAATTAAATCACATGCCATATAGATCATAAACAGATTTTTCTTTGATGTAATTGTTTCCCTCTAAAGAGTTAGAGGGTAAAGGGAATACAAAAATGGGTCATTTCAGTTAAAAAACGTTTAAGGGTTTCTGAAGGCTAGGAAGAACTTGCTCTATTTTACAGTTCAATCAGTTATATATTATCAACGTATAGCCAAGCAGATTGAAAAGAAGAATTGAAGATTAGGCTCTAGAGTTGTTGAGATCCCATCAGAACCGAGGTCCACCAAACCATCACTGATGAGCTATTACACTTTGAGTAGGTTCTTGAAACTTCTGAATCTTTGGTCCTTTATTTGTAAAATGGATATGTTCAAAATAATAGGTAACTTACAGGGTTATTGAGAGGTTGGGAAACTATAATACACTCATAGTCCTAACATGTAAAACGCATGGTCAACTTTCAATATATTAATCACTATTTTCATAAAATGAGGGGATATTCACAATTTCTATTTTACCTTTTGTTTTCTACAGATTATTGAGAAATGGGAGTATGTATATTTTTTGCTCCCACCAATAAAAAATGAGCTATACATTTTACCCCAGTATGCACCTAATGGAAATACAGTTGACCCTTGATCAACATGGATTTGAACTGGAGAGGTCCACTTCTACATTTATATATTTTTTTCAATTGACCCCCACACAGTTCAATTCCACATTGTACAAGGGCCAACTCTACAGTTGTGAATCCACGTAATTGGAACACTGGGGATTTTCAGTAGGTTGGTACCCCTCACACCCATTATATTGTTCAAGGGTCAACTGTAAATATCAATCATATCATAACAAAAACAAAAGTATAAACAAATGAATATATAGAAGAAAGATAAAATGTTACTGATATATATTGAGGGCCTAAGATATGCTCAGTTCTACAATGGATTGTTTTTATGAATATTATGTAATTGTAAGAACAATGAGCAAGATTATCTCCATGTTATATAGAAGATGGCGCTTAAGCAAAGATTGATAAAATTATTTGAAACCATGTAGTAAGTACTACGTACTACATACTCAGATGTCGCTTCCTCATGTTTTTATTGCATTGGGCTATGCTTCATTGAGTTGGCACAAGAGAAGTAGAAAAGTTGGGCTGGCCATGGTTGCTGACACTGTATATTTATAGTCTATCAAATGCTGAGCCATAAAATATAAAGTAATTAAAATAATTTATCGTGTCACAAAATGGAGTCACATATTTTTTAATCTACATGTTTTTTCTAATGGTACAATGTATGAATTATGCAATGTCCTTTTATTACCACTACAGAGAATTCTAGGAAAATAGATAGACTAACATTGTAAGGCTGAAGAGTTGCTAAAAGATGTGATATGTATGATAATTAGGGGTGGAACATAGAACTCCTTCAAGATTTCCAAAATCATGCCAATTGGTTAAGATGTTTAGTTTACATGAGATTTCTATATGAATTTAAATATCTCAGGTTTTTTAAAAATGTGATTTGTTTGATAAATATGTTTTAAAAAGCATATCAAATTTGCGGAGCTGCATGTTAATAAAATGAAATATGTTTGTAATTGAAAAATTCTAAAAATATTTACTTAAAATGACCTTGAATCTCCTGGACATACATTGAGCTGTGATAATCAGAAAGCCAGACTATGCTGGCTTAAAACAACAGTAATTATTTTGTATACATAGATAATTTGGGAGTAGGTTTTCCCGGCATTTGTTTGAGCATTCAAGCATGCCATCAGACATCTAGGCACTTTCTGACTTCGTACTTGGCCATCCTAAGACTTGTGGTCTTTCTCAACTTGCCTATCTCCTCATAGTGCTAAAGGCATGTGTCAGCTATGGATATGTCACCTATTCTAAACGTAAGGAGTATGGGAAAATGCAGAAAATCCTTTCATCCTTTGCTTTCAGGAAAGTATTATTTTTTGGAACTAAACCCTTATCATCAGTAGAGTTCTGCCTATTTCTCAGAAGCTGGAATTGGGCTAAATAGATATTAAACGAGAAAAAGTCTCTGGAAAAGTTAACTGGTTTTCTAGCCTGTTTTATGAGGGTG
>VMDR010029641.1:0-12678 GCA_007922815.1 Macrotus californicus
CTGCGCCTCCATTCTGCTCCTTAGCCGCTAAAAGTGCCCTGCAAAGGTATGACTGTATTCCATTTATGTTCAACTATCAAGATTGCTATCAACCATCTTAACCTTCTCTAGCTTACTTAACTGAATTCCAGTCAACCCATATTTATTGAGTATGTAATGTATTCCAGATATTCTGTTAAATCTTGGACTACCCTCCTTATTTCCCTGAGGAAATTTTTCAAATGTTTACCACTGATTTCTAGATACTACATCTGCCCTCACTCCCTCACTTTAACCAGATGCTCCCCACCTCCTGCATTAATGGAATAATTGAGGTATTCAGAATTGAAATCTCTCTTTTTAATCCCACTTCACTGCCTCAGAATTTGCCATTATAGTCTCCTATTTTCCTCTTCACTAATTCTTCTTCCCTCTTTGTTCCTTTCTTTCCAGAAGAAGATTGTTTTTACTCATTTCCAAGGCCAGTTCACTCATCTGGACTTCTAGTTTAATTCTTCAGTTTCCATTGTTAACTTTATAATTATTCTCTCATATATTTTATATTGGTCTCATTAATTCACACATTTTTTATTGAGTAACTACTATTAGCCCTGCATTATACACAGTTTTGAACAAAATTGTCTCATGGTTCTGATATAGCTTACCTTCAGGGAAGAGAAACAACTTCTTAAAATATGTTGTTTATATACTGTTAGGAGTGAGAAACACTATCAGAGAAAAATAAGCAGTGCATTAGTTAGAATTCTCTACAGAAACAGATCAATAGGACACAGACATATAAAAAATAAGGAATTGACTCACACTATCATGGATGTGGAGAGGTCCCACAATCTGCCATCTGCAGGCTAGAGACCCAGGAGAGCTAGTGGTATACTTCCTTCCCGATTTGAAGGCCTGAGAAACAGAAAAATCTATGGTGTAAGATTCAATCTGAGCCTGAAGGTTAATGTCCCAGATTGAAAAA
Source organism: Macrotus californicus (assembly GCA_007922815.1). NCBI lineage: Eukaryota > Metazoa > Chordata > Mammalia > Chiroptera > Phyllostomidae > Macrotus > Macrotus californicus. The sequence goes on from VMDR010029641.1 coordinate 965, forward strand.
AAATCACAAAGAGAGAGCCAAATCTCCTTTCCTCTGTCTTTTTGTCTATTCAGTACCTGAATGTGTTGGACAAGGCTCACCCACACTGGGGAGGTCAATCTGCTTTACTCAGTGTAAAGATTCAAATGCTAACCTTACTCAGAAACACTCTCTCAGACACACCCAGAAATAATGTTTAGCCACACATCTAGGCATTCTATGGCCCTGTCCAGCTGACACATAAAAAGTAGGAAGGAGAAATAAGAAGTGCCAGTTTGTAGGGCAACATTTTAAAATAGTGGACAGGTAAGTTCACACTGAGAAGAGATCAGTTGAGTAAAAGCAGAAGGAAGTAAGCAAACAATCCATGTGGATCTAGGCAGAGGAAAGAACAAGCCAGGACAAGGGAACAGCACTACCTGGTCTTGAGGCCCAGCAAAACTTAGCTCTTTGGGGAATAATAGCAAGGGGACCTGAGTAGCTGAGCATGGAGGAAATGACCTAGAAAGGTAAAAGAGAGCCAGTGTCCTTTTTTAGCCATGATAAATACTTTGGCTTTTTCACCCTGAGGGAAGTGGGGAGCCCCTGGGGGTATCACACAGTGGCATGAAAAAACTGACATTTGTTTTAACAGGGTCACTATAGCTGCTAGCCCCTAGGAGAGAAAGGGGAAAGAGGGGCCCAGGCTTGAAGGTCTCTAGGTGGCACCAACCAGAGTGTTAGCAGTTTAGGTAGTAAGAAGTGGTCTAATTCTTGATATATTTTTATGATAGGGCAAATGAGATTTGCTAATAAATTAGACGTGGATTGTGAGAGATAAAAAAGAGTAAAGAATGACAATACAGCTTCAAGGCTGAGTAACTAGAATGTCATAGTTGCCATTAACTGAGGGTCAATTTTGGTTAGGAAGAGAGGTGATCAATTTTAGATAATTTAAGTGAAATTTTCAAATACTAAGACATAGAAGTCCAGACTGAAGATTTACATATTGGAGTCTTAAGGACATGGATGTAATTTAAAGCCATGAGATTGGACGAGGCCAGCAAGCAAGTGAGTGTAGACAGATAAGAAAAAGGAGTCTAAACTTTGGGTCCCTTCAGTGTTAAGAGGTTAGCAAGGCAGGAGGTAAACCAGGATGGTGGTTTTCTAAAAGCCATGTGAAGAAAATGTCAAACGCTGCTGCTGGTGGGTCAAGTGAGAGGAAGACTGACATTGATCTTTGGTTATTACAAGGTACAAGTCAAATCTTGACAAGAGCCTTATTGGAGTCAGTTCAATAGTTCAATAGGTAAAGGGGAGAGGGAAATGTGACTTTGCATACACACCACACTTTCAAGAAATTTTGCTGTCAAAGAAGTGAATGAACGTTAGGTACAGGGGGATGGGCTTAAAGGGCAGAATCAAGAAAAGAGTTAGGGTGGAGAAAGCAAGGAGCTAAAGTTAAATTTGTCAAAGATTAAGGAAAACCCTGAAGTTCTTTAGATAGATGATTTCAACAAGGGCAGAAGTAGATGATGTATTGTAATGAGACACACGTCATAGCAGGGAGGAGGGGTGTTCGGGAATATAGAATAATCTGTAAGTGGCATTGAAGAACAAGGATGAACCTGCCCCTTTGCCATTGGAAAGGGCTACAGGGCATTCGGTGCCTCTAAGGAAACCACATTACAGCAAGAGCAAGATGACAAAGGGAATTTTCAGAGAAATTGTTGAGGACATGGGGGATTTTGCTAATGATAAACAGTCTCAGGAATCAGGGAGACATACTGAAAGGCAGGTGTACAGAGCTGTATGGAAATCAGAATGTAGAAAATGAGCTCCCTCCTGGGAATTCAAGGTTTCTGGTTGTGACTTACAAAAGTAGTGATGAAGTAATAAAGGGAGGAGTCCTGATGATCTTGATGACCCTGATGAGGAGGGGAGCACTGGGAATTACACAAAGGTCAGACTCTATGGACCTCTCTTCATCATGTTCATGGAGGTGTAAAGACCAGAAAGGTGATGAACTTAATTGCATTGTTACCCATAAAGCCTTTAACATCCTCTCTGAATGGCAGAGACCTTATTGCCAGATGTGTTGGCTCCCTATGGGAAAAGCTCAAATATATGAGAGGCACCTCTAGTTTCTGTTTTTCCACAAAAATAAAAAATAGTTCTCTATAAAATAAATTATAAAAATAACCGTAATTTTGGCACAAGAATGAGCAGCAACCAATTGTGGCGTTGTACTCAGAGCAGTAGTAGTAATGGGAATCTGCCATCGCTTCCCAAGTCAATTAGTGGCAAAAAGAAAACTGCTCTGAATACAACCCTAGGATTGTCAGCCGCTTCTTTCAAGCCTTTCTGGAACTTTCAACATAATTATTTCTGTGGACAACTCAGCAGTTTAGGAATATCCTTTCTTTTGGGATTTTCTGTCACTATTTTCTTCTTGGTGGCCGAAAACTTTCTGTTGGTCTCCTTCCTGTTCCATTCTTCAGCAGGGATTTGACATCTAAAAATGCCCTGAAGGGACAGAATGTCTCCCCTCCCTCCAAATCATCTTCTCCAAAGTGAGTCAAAAGGAACTTTAAAAGATAAAACACTGGACAGTAAACATCCTGTGATCAAAACATTTACTGTCCTCTTTTTACTCCTAAGCAAAACTTTTTTCTCAGCATAACTTTAAAGATTACATGCAGTTTGACTCAATTCTTCTTCCTGAGTCTTATTTCTCATCACTTTTTTTTTATTTTGGGGGGGTCCCTTTATGGTAGCCATATTCAACAACATACCATTTGTGGGTTCTGATATACACTTGTATTCCCTCTGCTTTTGCTTACATTATTTCCTTTACACCAAATCTTCTTTCTCCTCTTCTCCATTTGTTAGTCATTCCAGTTCAGAGAAGACTTCTTTTGAGGGGTCTTTCTGAAGAGCATTCCAGACCTCCAAGGCCTTCCTGATTGCTGTCATTGCATTCTGTTTATACCGACAGTAGAAGTTTTCAGAGTCTGTTTTTTTGTTACACTTTACCTATTCATATAAATTCTTGCTAAAAGAGAGGTGAGAAGTTGCCTTTAGAGCGCTCTCTCTGTGTATGTGCGTGATTGCTCCTTGTCTGAGTACTCTCTATTAGATTATTAGTTTCTCCAGGGCAGTTTCTCACTCCCTCATGACTTCACACTGTGCTGTGCATTAACGGGTGTTTCAGAAAGGTTTATTCAGTTGAAATATTACAGGGAATAATCCCGCCTGGAAAAGAAGAGTGAATGGCCCAGCTGAGTAAGGAGATGGCAGTACAAGGTGAGTCCCACAAGGAGAGAGATTTTAACTGTTGTTTGTTTGGGAGTGCTGTAAAAGTTCAGCACTGAATGCTGAATGAAAAAGACCAATATACGAGATTTTGCCCATGTCTCCACCATTAACCTTGACCAATACACAGGTGTTATGTGAAGGGAGAGTTTGTCACATCCAAATTCAAATACATTTTTGAGAGATGGTGGCGATTTTCTCAGTCAACCTTTAAGAAATCTGAACAGATACAAAGGAGAAAATGTTTTCCCAACATAATATTACAAAAAATAGTCATTCTTTCTTTCACCAAAATTTTAGGTTTAAGACAGGCTATGCTCCTTAATTCTATTCAATTTTTTAAATCAATCATTCTTGTGCTGAATATTTTTAAAGGAAGATGACACTTTGCATGAATCCCATAAATAAACAAAACGTGCACAGCTTTGTTTACATTGGGAACCTTCTGCTAAGTGTTGCTTCTATTTATTTACTTTTAAATTATGCCAGATTTTTGCAAATTTGAGTCAGTTTGGGGATCAACTTGAAATTTTAAAGACTGGCTATTTACTTGGCTTCTGATACCTTGCAAATATGTTGAAGTAATAGTTTCAAGGGCCAGCAGAAGGTATAAGGGAATTATTCATGATGGACTTAATCATGCAAATAGATGTGTCATACTAGAAAATGTTTACCATTTTTTGTAATTTAAATTTGTTTAACATCCTCATTCTCTCTGCATTCTTCTGTCGCTACAGTTTTTAGCCCCATCCCTTATATCTCAAGCTTAGGTATTTCTTGATTTGTGTAGCACAGCATGAACCTTCTTAGATTATGAACATGAAAGGATTCAGTAAGGGAAGGTTGGTAAATCAAAACTTCGCCCAGAAAGGCATGCTACTAAAAACTAGCTCTACTTAAAGACATTCATAACTGAAATTATCAGTCACTAATTCATTCATGATAGAGAGCTGGCTTCTATAATGGACCAATTTCCTTTTATCATGTACAACCTGGCATTACCCGTGACATTCAGGGCTGGTTACCTTTGCTAAGAGAGCAGAAATGAAGTGATGGAGTTATGTAAGACGACAACAGACACTGATAGTAGTCTGACCAACATCTACCCAATCCCCTGACTGTCTTCTTTCTCTTTCTTAATCGAAGTATAGTTATGTTCAGATATTTCTTATCCTTCACACTGCCATGTGCTTTCAGATGGTCTCATCTCTAGCTCCAGGAACAATAGATACATAAAAGACCAAGTCGCTGTCATTCTCATTGGGAGTGGCTGGTTTAGGTGTGGGCATGTGACCTAATTTTGGCTAATGAGATGTTAGTGGAAATCAGCCTCAGTGTTTCTGGAAGATTTTATGACTCTAAAGACATAGACACAGAAAAGACAATCTTATGCTTTCCTTGAATGCTTTTCATGCTTGGATATGATGACTGGAACAGTAACTGTGAGGGAAACCTGCCTGAGGCAACAACCAAACTGAGTGGAGAGATGGGAAGAACGTGCACCACACATGACACCCCGAAGCCACAGACCGTTCCTTGCCTGGGGCTTGCCCTACCTGGGACTCATCATTTAAGCCAGTTTCAGTAATTTTCTCTTACCTGTAGTCAGTAGAAATCTGACATTCTTCCTTCTCTCTAGGGTTGAAGAATAAAGTTATGTTTTGTATACGGAAAGAACATACGTATCTGGATTTCCTCTGTAAGTGATTAGCGGTCAGTAAAATATCTGGATATTAGCTTTCATGGGACATTGTTCAAATTTTGGACTCTTGAATTTGATAAAGAAAGAGGTATAAATCAGTGTTGCCAATGGGTAACAGCATTGTTTCTGTGTCACCAATATAAGGAGCCAAAATTACAGTATAGAATAGCTTTAAAAAAGAAACACTCAAAAGGTTATCAAATCATCATGCATTTTGAAAGAGCCACGTTACAAATAGGTAAAAGCAACTGCTCTTTCAAGCAGGGCTACCATTATAAACTGTTAGCAGTTAACAGGAAAAGACTAGTGTGTGAACAATGGCTCCTTCTTTCAAAGAGCAGGTGTCCCCAAAGAAAGAAATGTAATATTATTATGACTATCCAATACACATTGCTCCTTCAGTCATGTTGTTAATTTTCAATTAAATATAGCCCCTGTTTCAGCTGCACTGAATTAGCACAATTAAAATCTTCATATTATTTACATCTTCTTTGGAAAGTAGTTCATATTGTAATGTGTTCTAATGAAAATGGGTCTACAAAAAAAAAGATAAAGATAAAATTGAATAGGACTTTAACCTTAATCTAGATATAGTTTTACAGGATATAATTTCAAAGATGGGATGCTAATTTCTTAATACTAATTAATATGGCTGTGCCATTCACTGCACTAATTAATTGACTTATAGCTGGAATACCAACCAGGACATTTCTGGTCCCTAGAATGCTTTGTGCAAATTAGACCCACCAGAACATGTCTTGGCAAGCAGAGCAATGGGCTGGATTCCAGCCCCTGCTTGTCCATTTGGCCTGGCATTGTTGTGCAGGGAAGAGCTAACACAAATGGACTCAGAGGCCCTGAGTTGCAAATTCCAATGCTTAGGTGGACAAATGTAAGATAATAGGGAGTGCTAAGAGTGCTGGCAAATGGAAGACCCCATTGCTTATCCTCGCTCCAGCTACTATTTCCAGGACAGGTAATAGTGCTTTTAGATGTCCCCCCACTTTTTTTTTTAAGAGGGTGGATGTCTAATTTAGTTTACATGTATTTAATACCATGGACCCAAACAAAAGGTGTTTGAGGCTCAAATACAAATTGTGGACTGTTTGTTGACTCTCATTTCAGGGAAGTACATGACCATAGCTGCTTTCTTGGATACTCAGGTTAATCCTGATTTTGTTGGGTTCAGGAATGTTTCAGCCCCTGGATGTGATGGTGGAAGTGGGAGAGGTGGGGCAGAGGCCATATTTTTCATCTAAGGTAAGTCTCAAGTAGGAAAACCACAGATATAGATATGGAGGGAAATGCAAAAAAGCAATAAATGTGGCATTAACTCTGAAGAAGGAAGAAAAGGAGTGTATAAAATTAAGTACTGTGTGGGGAGGCAGGAGCTGCGATTTTCAGGTAGTTTGCCTTTTATAGTACTATTCTACTAAATAGCTCCCACACTTTGCTAGCATTAATTAAACCTTACAAACCCTGTGAGATAGGTAATTACTATAATTAAACTGATATTCCAGATCAGTAAAATGAGATTTAGAATGCCCAAGGTCATAGTGAGATTGTGTGGCCCAGTTTGGCAGACAAACTACATGATCTTATGCCCCTAAAAAGGGCTTTCCTAGCTCTTTCGATCTCTCTCTCCCCCTCTCTCAGATACAATGATAGGATAAGCAAACTTGATCATTGAGAAGTTAAGCTGCAAAGCTGCTTAGGGAAGCTCAAAGACAAAAGGAAAAATAACTAGATAAACAACCCATATTCCATAAACATATGCAATATGCAAATTCCATTTAAATTAATTACATTTATTTAAATATTTCGGTTTAAATTGCTGGTTTAGCTAAATGCCTCAGTGACTCAAGAAATCAATGCATGTAAAGCATTCTCCACACTACACAACAGCACAGAAAAGACTGTCATTAGTTTGGAAAAGAGAACACAACAGACAGACAGAAGGAACTCCTCTTGTTGCTATAACTACAGCATAACAAAGGTCAGCACTGGAAAACAAAAACCAGAAAAACCCTCCCGGACTGAACATTAACAACTCAGGGATGTTACCTTCAGTTCTTCCTCGTAACAAAGAATGATAATAATCCTATATTTTTAAAAGGGTTAATTGAAGATAAACAATGGAAACATGCCTTTTTAAAAAATCATGCATAAAAAACGGTTTTGCTTTGAGATATAATGTTGTGAATGATATCAGAAATCTGTGCTTTTAAAAATGTAGTTATTCAGATGACAACTGAATAACTATTTGGGGGTCAAATTTCAGTTCAGAAGAAAATCACAAACATTTTTATGGAAATTTATTTTATTATGTTTTAAAATGACAAATTCGAAATGGTGACTTCAATTAACATTATTTCATAGAAAATAGTTTAAATTTAATCTCAAAGTTTTACAGACCTTAACATGAATTTTTATAAGCCTAGATTTATGTCTTTAAAAGATGAACTTTAGAAATAACTTTATTATTAAAAGTCTTTGAGATATGTTGTTTCTTTGTTTTGAATAATTGGGCAAGTTCTGCCTCGTAATTTGAAGGTCCGGAAGCCTATGTACAAAATGTTCAGTTTGTGCTTATAAATTAATTTTAACGAAAGTTCACCTCTTCCCTCTGAGCTAAGAAGAACATTAGTTAGCTGTGTTATTGGTTTGAGGTTTTGACTGGCAATAAGGACAGGGATTTAGAGAGATCTGTTGCGAGCTCTCCAGTGTTCAGTGAATCCCGTCAATAAGACCTGCGTGCAGAGGTGACAGGTGGAATCGCCGCTCTCACGTTCAGACTGCTATCTGGGAAACGCGCCTGCTGTGACCGGAGTGCTTGTTGACGGAGCTGTATGGAGCGCTTTCTGGGCAGGTCATAACCACCAATATGTCACAAAATTTTCAAATTTCATATTACTTCATCATGACTTATCTCTCTTAAGAGCTACACTATCGGGAAAGCACACAGCTTCACACCTAAGGCATATTTCGCTGGGATAAAGGCCAATGAATGGTGCCTTGAGATGGCCATGCAGAGGAAAAAAAAGGACCCCCAAAGAGCAAGCTGGGGCTTAAATAGCAAAAATGTGTTTAGATCTGTTAGTGTCTGGAAGCTACTTGCCATGGCTTGGTGTTTCATATTATTTCCTCCATGAGTAAATTCTTTGAAAAAAAGCCAGAATTGCTTGGGTTTTCTAATAGTCCAACAAACAAAGCATACCAAATATATATGGTAACAGTCAAGGAAGCCCATAGCTCATCAAAACCAAGGCAAATTTGGGAACCTATGGAAGAAGTGTTCTGGAGACTTCCATTGTGAGCCTATTGTTATTTCACTTGTATGGGTTTCTGTGTTTGGGGACAACTCCTATTCACTTCCATGGAATATCACAGATGTAATTTTATAGAAATGAGAATTTCTATAACAAGAAGAAATGCCATGAAAAAATAAGAACAGGCCTAGCCCAAATAAGGTCTTGTGAAGAACAATTTTAAAATCAATACCCAAGATAGTATTTGGTACACTGGCTGGTGTCCAAACTGTATGTAAAAATAGGGCTATATGTGTACTTGATGAATGTAGTTAATTTGAATACAGTGCTAATGAGGCCCAGGTAATGGGTTTAACCCTGTGAACCAATTATTTTCATTATCCTCAATAGTCACAGATTTTATCCTACCAGCGGTCAGTCATTCCATAAATGCATCCTGTTAGTCATTAGAAAGACAAAGCAAGAGAGTGTAGATGGCTTAAGACAAATTTTATTGCTGAAAAAATGCTCAAAGCATATGACCTGATGTTGGCAGGTTAAGTGTACCAGCCTTGAATATGAAGGTTGGCACTGTAATAATGATGTATCACTACTTAGTTAGAGTGAAAGAAAATAACAGGTGTGTAGCATATTGATCCGAAGAACCAATTTCATCAAATCCCTGTTAAACCACCAAGAAAGGTGTCCTTAAAATATTCACTTAAGGAATTCAGAAATATTATTTCATTATAACATAATTTATTAAGAGCAAAAAGTTTCTTTTATGTAAATAACAGCCCCTTCATCTTAGCTTATGATTGTTATTTAAAATACTTATTCCATGTGGTTATGGTAAGGTGAATGATGTTTTCTCAAAGAAGTGGACCTTCTGAAGTAAAGAATTCTCTCAAGGTATAATAGGAAATGAGATTCAAAACATGTGGCCAATTGGAGAAGGGCTCCGAGTGCCCTTCTATGAATTTTGCATTGTTATGCTACAATGGGGAACTTACTTCCACATGTTATGTGTGCTACTTTCCTTCAATGCGCACGGCACAGTGTCGGGAACCTGTCATGTGCCAGACAATAGATGGAATGAGACACAGCTGAGTAAGACAGCCCTTGGTGGCAAGGATCTCACGTTCTGGTAAAGAAAACAGATAGATAAAAATCACAGGTAGCTATAGTCAAAGGAGAGTTTAGGACGTTATTCTCTCTCTCTCTTGTTTTTAGCAGCATATTCCTTCTATGAAGAGTGTGGTTGTTGCATTCTTACAGTGCAAATAACTGTGGAAAGAGGCAGCCCTCAGACTGTAGACATGAATTGGGAAGGTAGGTTCTAGGATGTTAGGTAAGAGGGCTCCACATATATTTCCTAACCTGATTTTTTTTTTATATGTATTTGTGTGACTAATAGGGAACATCTTATTGGTGGGAGGGTTAAAGGTTGCTGCTGGGTTTTAAAAATACCAGCTGACAAGCTGCCAATGCCTGAGATTTATCTCCAAGTCAGTTTATTCCAGATCTATGGTATTTCCTCTGCTTGTCTTACTTCTGCTTTCTTTATTCTTTAGTAAATTCTTGTTTGAATATTCTAAGCATGACTTGGCTCTCTTATAGGTATTTTAGAAAGCATAATTTGTTCATAGTTGCCAAACTTTCCCCAGAGTCATTAAGACTGCTTTTAGTGGCAATCTCTAGGGGTGGTAATCAGCAAAAATGCTCCCAGGAGAAGAGGACTCTCAAGGTGGGTCCCTGGCTGTGTGGTCTACTTAACCTTTCCAGCAGGTTCTTCTTTCAGGCTTACTCTGTGGGGGATAGTGCCAGCTGTTCGCCAAAATTACTTCTCTACTCCACAGTCAGAGAGTTTCATCCAGGAAGTGTCTTTCCAGCAATCTTTGCAGCTAGTTGTGACATGTGACTTGTTTTTGACAATTTCATGTTAGCTGCAGTGCTGTGGGTCACTTCCAGACCGAAGTGTTTAAGAAGGGACCATGCTGTCTCCCTGCCCTCCTGTGATAAGCAGTCCCTTGGGGATAATAAAGTTCCCAAGATGGAAGGAGACTAGGTCCATGAATCACTCATAGAGAATAGCTATCCTTTGATCAGAAATTCCCACTCTGGATTGTTACATGAACAAAAACTATATACTTCCATAGTTTTCTCACTAATACACATTTTTAGTCTATTTGCAACACTGGATAAACTACCTTTTTACAAATTCTGGGATAATGACAATCATAATGATCATGATCGTTATGGAAAACAGCTGTGCATTAAAAAACAGCACAATACGCCCTGGCTGGTGTGCCCTGAGCGTAGGCCTGTGAACCAAAGGGTTGCTGGTTCGATTCCCAGTCGTGGCATATGCCTGGGTTGCAGGCCAGGTCCCCTGCAGGGGGCATGTGAGAAGCAACCACACATTGATGTTTCTCTCCCTTTCTTTCTCCCTCCCTTCCCCTCTATCAATAAATAAATAAATAAATAAATAAATAAAAGCTTTAGAAAAAAAACAAAGCATGATACAAAATTTCTGCAAAGCAAGGGGCACTTTGTCAGGTGATACTCCAGCTGGAATTTTTTATTCCCACATGAAGATATCAATGAAGTCTCTGTACTCCTACTCCAGATCACAAAACACATAAATGAGAGTAACGCCACAAACCACTTCCAGGCATTGAAAGCTGTGGCAGGCATTTTGCAGAGGGAACAAACCTTAAGTTTTAGTACTTTATAGAACTGTGGATTCTGAAGGAGAAGTAGTAGAGAACTAAGGGTTCTGAGCAATTGTTCTGAAAACCTTGACACTTCACCCTGAAGAAGACAACATAGGCCATAGAATAATGAAAGACAGCGGATACGAGAGAGGCAAATTAGTATTTAAAAAAAAAAAAAAAGGAAATGAGGTAGGCCAGAAAAGCCATGTTTCCCTTTATTACAGAGGCAAGGGAATGGATGTTATAGAAGAGCTGAGATGTGTTGTTTATATTATGTTTTTTATGTTCAATTAATGTTGGGTCTATGATCATAATTAAAAGTAAGGTTCTAATATGCAGAGAAGGTTTGTTGATTAAGTAGTATTGATACTGAGACTAGAGTAGAGATTATAAGCATAAGGCTTTGGAGATGGATAGGACTGAGTATAAAAATCATTCCTGTTACATATTAGCTTTATGACCCAACCTAGGTTATCTAATTTTATGGCTCTCAATTCTTCATAGAAATATTTAATTTCTATGGGCCCGTTATTTCCAATGAAAATAATAATAACTATCTCTTAGAGTTATTGCAAAGATAAAATATCAGATTACTCAGTACAGTGTCTGACACAGATGGGTCACTCATAGTAGCTCTAATTATTAAGACAATACTCTGCAGTACTTCCTTTATGAGCTAGAAAATAAAATTCTTTGGAATTAACACCTTATTTTCTCATTTGTTTCATTTTGAAGGTAAGCTTGAAGCATTCTGAAAGTCCAGCAAATTTGGCG
>VMDR010029642.1:0-12664 GCA_007922815.1 Macrotus californicus
TCTTGGCCTGATTTTTAATGTAAATACCCTGATGTGACATGTTTATCTATTAACTCGCCCACCCAACCCACACCTCCCTCACTGCCAGAGAGAGTGACATATCGATGTTGCCTGCTTGGCCCCTGTCGTACATGAGGTTTTGGATGCTGGGCCAATACACTGTTCCTCCACTACAGGTTATAATTCTTTGTTCAGAAAATATGGTCATTGCAGACACAGGGTTAATTTATTTAAAAGTTGTAATGCATTTCTGGCGTTCCATAACTTCACTTTCTGAAGTGTCTCAAGTTTAGGGCACTTCCACATTCAAATGTGCTGGATTGGCAAGTACAGTAATTCTATCTATGAGCTTTCTCTGAGCAAATGTCCTCTCGGGCCTACAAGATCACATTCCTTTTTCTCAGAATGGGCCGGGCTTCCTTTGCCAAAACATAAGTGAATATATCACCTTCATTAAGTTCAGGATTAAGACAAAGGAGAAATTGAAAAATAAACATATGGTAGTTAGAAGAGACTAGATTAGCATTAAACTTCAAAGTAAAGACTTACTAACCTTAGACACTATTAACTTATGCACAGTGTCTGGCTTTTCACAAAAAATTTACGAAGCAGACTTAGAGGCAAGAAAAAGACATAGTCAGAAGACTCAAAGCAAACATCAGAACCAAATTCTGACATGACACAGATTTAAAGTTTTCAGATAAGAAATTTAAAATAAGTATTAATAACACATTTGAAAAGTAAAATGGGCTGATTTCTTTTTTTTAAAGATTTTGTTTATTAATTTTTTAGAGAGAGGGGAAGAGAAGGAGGAAGAGAGGGAGAGAAATATTAATGTGTGGTTGCCTCTTGCACGCCCCATACTGGGGACTTGGCCCACAACCCAAGCATGTGCCCTGACTGGGAATCGAACTGACGACCCATTGGTTTGCAGCCCGCAGTCAATCGACTGAGCTACACCAGTCAGGGCCTCTCATTTCTTAAAAGATACAAACTACCAAAACTCACACACAAAAGCATACATATTCTGAAGAGTGTATATTTATAAATAAGGTGAATCAATAACTAATAACCTTTAAAAAATCACCAGACTCAGATAATATCGCTGGGGAATTCTACCACACATTTAAGGAAGAATTGATACTAATTCTCTACAATATGTTCCAAAAATAGAGCCGAGAGAACACTTCCTGACTCACTTTATGTGGTCAGCATCACTTTCCTACCCAAATCAGGTAAGCCTTTACAAGAATGGAAAACAACAGATGAATATCTCTAGTGAATACAGACTTAAAAAACTCAATAAAATATAAAAAATATATACAAAAAGAATTGTAAACCGTGGCCAAGTGAAAATTTTTTCCAGGTTTAAAAGGCTGGTTTAACATTTGAAAATTAATTAATGTAACCCACTAAATCAACACACTAGAGAAGATAAATTATATGATTATAGAGTTGAGGCCAAATATGCATTTGATAGAATCCAACATTCATTTGCAATTAAAAAAAAAACCCTCCTTAACACACTAGGAATAGATAAACTGTCTCTACTTGATAAAGTATATCCACATAAAAACAAAACAAAAAACCCTGCAGATGACATCATACTTTATCTCAGATCAGAAATGAGACAAGGGTACTCCCCCCACTCCCATTCAACACTGCATCGGAACTCCTAGCTACTGAAATATCCAGGAAAAGTAAATTAAAACTATACAATATGGGAAGAAAGAAAAACAGGACCTGGCTATCCACATTCACACCAACACAATATAGACAATCTTAAACTCTGCATTAAAATTAACTCAAAGTGCACAATAGGTCTAAATGAAAAAAACTAATTAGAAAGTTTCTAAAAGAAAACATAAGAAATCATCTGGATTTGGTAAGGATTTTTTAAATAAAGCACCAAAACAACATTACATGAAAAAAAATTATGTTGGACTTGATTAAAATTAAAAACTTCTGTTCTGCAAACAAACAAACAAACAAAAAATAACAGTAAAATGAAAACACAAGCCACCTACCTGGAAAAAAGTATTTGAAAAACACATATCTGATAAAGGACTGGTATCCAAAATGTATAAAGAATTCTTAAAACTCATCCATAAGAAAACAATCCCAATTAAAATATGGGCAAAAGACTGAAGATGCAACTTACAAATAAAATATTCAGGGAAGCAAATAAGCATATGAAAGATGCTCGACATAATTCGTTATTAAGATACTGCAAATTAAAACAGCAATGAGGTACTACTACACACCTGTTACAATGGCTAAAATAAAATAAAAAATCACTGACAATAATAAATTCTGCCAAGGGTGCATAGCAACAAGAACTCTGACTCCATGCTGATGGAAATGCAGTCACTTTGGAGGACAGTGTAGCAGTTTTTTATATTTTTAACGATGTTATATTTAATGCTCCTCTACCATGCAGCGAATGGTATTTGCCCAAGTGGTTGGATAATTCATCTTCACACAAATACCTGTATGTTAATTTTTAAGACCAACTTTATTTGTAATAACTAAAATTTGAAAGCAACCAGGTAGTCTTTCAACAGGTAAAAAAGAAAGACCTGTCTCTTATAAGAAGCAATCAGTTTAGCAAAGATTTACTTATACACTGGAAATATCCATAAGAAATGTTTAATTATTTCACATCAATTATCTACTTTCCCCAAAATTAAACTTTTTAACAAAAATCACCACACAGCTTCATTGGTGCCCTCACTGGTGTGGCTCAGTGGGTTAGGCATGGTCCTGCAAACTGGAAGGTGGTAGGTTCGGTTCCCAGTCAGGGCACATGCCTGGGTAATAGGCCAAGGTCCCAGTTGGGAGCATGTGAAAGGCAGTCAACCGATGTTTCTCCCACACATAGATGTTTTTCTCCCTCTCTTTTTCCCTCCCTTCCCCCTCTCTAAAAAATAAATAAAATCTTTTTTAAAAAGCTTCATTGGCTACTCATTCTGATAGGAGAATAAAACAAGTAAAACTTACCTGCCTTGAGAATTACCCAGAGAAAATTCTGGTTCAGTTGTTATAACGAGAACCATAGTAATGAATCTTTATTAAAACAATAGCTTAAGTGGAAACCGAAGAAGAGGTTTCCACATTGCCCTGTTTTACACAATAGAAAGATTCTTTTCTATTTATGAAACTGTTGTGCCAGGATGTTTTGCTGACTTTAATCCCCATAATGTATAAACTCACACACACACACTCACACACACACACACACACACACACTGGAAGCACTTTGAACACTCTATTCCCCCCCCTCCTTCTTTCTCCAGAGGGTATTTTGTAAATTACAGCTTCTGCACACTGCATAGATCCCTAGTGGCTTGCTATAGATAATACAGTTCCCCAAAGTGCATAATGACTCCCAAGTTGCAGCTTTAGTATTGGGAAATTATAATGAATAATGAAGAGTGAAAATACCCTGGGTTCCCTTGTTTGGGGAAGAGCTGGGTGCTCACCCTCTAATGGTACCAGATGAAATGCAAGCAACATCAGCTTCAGACTAGTTGCCCATAGCTTCCCAGCATAGAAACAAATCCTGGAGACAGACATTGAATAGCCAAAGGCATTTTTCACAAATCTTCTTTGTACCTGATTTGCAAATATTATTGTTCTGACAATGCCTTTGTCATAAATTGAAGTCACAGAAGTATTCTTAAAATGCAAAGCACTTTTGGGATGTCTTTATGTCTCACCACTTAAAGGCCTAAATCTTCTCACTAAACAAACAATGAAATCAGGAATCATCTATATATTATATCGGCCTGGGTTTGTTTAAAAAAATACTGTCAGATCACTCTGGCAATAAAAGATGAGTCATCAGGAAACCATTTCTTATAGATGCTGAACAAATAGGCAGCTATGAGATCTCTCAGTTGCAGACACTGGAAATTCAACCTTGTTCTCAGCAGTGTTGGCCTGTGCTGTTGGCAATACTGCATCAAAGCCATGGAGACCCCATGTGACTTGCAAGTAATCTTCATGGAAACAAATAAGGAAATGTGATTATGGCAATGTAGGGGTTAAGAAATGAAAAGAGTTTGCCTCAGTGGACTCATTTGGGTAGAAAATAAAGCGTAGCTTTCCACACAGCACTGTTTTAGGTGACCATTGCTTCTTTCACATCAGCAAGTTCATTTTGCCCACGTGAGATCCAATCAGCTCTTGCCTGCCTCCAAAATGAATCTCATTATCACAAGTATCTATCCATATCTAGTACTGGATCTAGTATCCATATCTAAACTGGACTAACTGTCCCACAGTGTACCAACTATTTACCCTCACCTTGAGCCCTCTTATCATTTCCTGTCCACCCTCTTACATTGCATTAGGTGCTTGAATCGTCTTGGCCTTCATGTTTTCTGTTAATTCATATTTTTTCTTGTGTTGGGGTATTCCTTAAGAAGAGTATGAATTTTGGTATTTATGTTTTTAACATTTTAAAATAAAATTAAATATTAAAATTATTTTAAATAAATAATCCATTAAGAGTAAAAGGTTACCTTCTACAACGATCCTCTTTCAAATCAGATTACATTTTCCAACTTCCAGAGCAAGTAATTACTATTATTTTTGATCAATTCAAAAGGTTATTTTTGTTTATACAAGGAAATATAAATCTGTCTTTCTTTTCTTCTTTGGTTAAATACCTGGTTGTACACCACAGCACTTTTTCTGCACCTTGGTTTTTGGTCAGTTCCACCCAAGATAATTTCACTTTTGATTAACTTAAAATCAGCTGATTAGGGGCCTCAATTATATCTGTAAAAGTCTCTTAATGGTTGACTTGTAATTTGAAATAATCACAGGAGTGACAGCCCATCACTTTTATATTTATTGGTTAAGAAGCAAGTTATAGGTCCAGCCTACATTCATAAGGCTGAGATTATACTTGGGTATGTGTTGTTAGGGATCTTCTTACAATTCTGCCTACCACTGTAAAATTTCCCCAAGTGAAATTATGGGGTCAACTGCAATTTTGAAAGCAATTGACAAAAGGCCCTCCCAAAAAAGAACTATACTTCCAAAGATAACTACATGATTTCCTTCAGGTAAGGTCCGCAATATGGCTTCCATCAGGCTTTCTATATCAGAAAATGTCTTTGGAACCTTGAGTCACCACAGAAGCAGTAAACTTACCCTATCACCATCTCTGTGGTGTTAACCAATGTCAGTTGGTACCAAATCATGGCCAACAGGAACTCCCAACTTGGGATGCAGTGAAAAAGGAAACTTCATTCAGTGCAAACAACTCAATTGTGACACAGTTTGGCTGTGAAATAGCAAGCCTGGGGCAAGGCCCCTCCCCACTACACAGGTCTGCTCTGCTCCAGTCTGGTCTGCTCTGCCTCACCCTGGTCTGTTCCACATCATTCTGCTCTGCTCTGCTCTGCTCTGGTGAGACGTCTTCAGTGTTTCAGCTCCAGCCAGGGAAACAGTTTTCAGTCTTCGGTGGAAAGGGAAAGAGCACTTTCCAAGCCTGAGGGGAGCTGACTTATATATAGACTTTCAGCTTCTGGTCCCTAATTGGTTCATCTTCCTGCAAATGTGGACTCCAAACCCTCACTGTTTGACTGGTCTAAAAAACACTGTTCTAATTGGTCAGAATAAAACTTCTGTGCTTGATCAGTGAAGATGTTAATGGGAATATAGTTGCACAACTGTGATCAGGGAGGAAAGTCTCAGTCCTATTGATTGAAGTAGGATTCCAGAAACTCCTCGGTAATGGCTGACTCAGCTAGCAGGAACACCGCAGGCAGGCAATTCAGTGCGAGATTCTCCCTGAAGTGTGGCTTGTGTGAAAGACTACCATTGAAAAGCAGCGCTAGGCTCTGTTGTTGTTGTTGCTTGTTTATTTAATTTGAGCCCAGTTAGCCACCAGGAGTCCTTCGGACAAGTATCTTCTTTCTCAGGATCCACAGTAGAGAAACCAGGTAGAGCGATCACAGAGAAAGAGATGATGATGGAACTCCAGCTCATTCTCCATCCCGCACTCAGGCCAGGCACCAGGCATAAGAATGAAGAAGGTTTTGTGATGGCCCCAGGACTAGCCAGGGTCAGAATTCCACAGCTAAAATGCATCTAAATCTGCAACCCACAGAAATCATGAGTGATTATAAATGATTATTGTTTTAAGCCACTACATTGTGGGGTGATTTGCTACAAGCAATAGTAATCAGATTTTTCTTCTGGATTAAGGATTAAAAAAATTAATTTTCTTAGTTCTGTTATCAGAAAAATTCTAAATTTAAACTTCTGTTTATCTAATTGTACTGGATAACAACAACAGCAAACAGAATAATAATAATAATAATAATAATAATAGGCCTCTCTGTTTTATTCCTGCCTCTAATAGAATGATTTTAGGGTTTTCCTATTAAAGCAAAATGTCTTTGGAGCAAAAGAAATCATTTAAATATTTCTATACTATCTACACATCACTAGTTTTAAAGAATGCCCTTTCCTAAAAGTATGACAGCCACCAAACATCTGGAATTTTTCATTTTGAATGCTCAGAGTATACACCGTGCTGACCAAATCCAGCTGCAGGAACTATATTTAGATATTTCTAATTGTGATTCATAATCTTCGGCTCTGCTCAATGTGATAGGACACTAAATTATTTTTGTACTCCTTATTATAGACTATTTCATATTTAAATGTTTCCACATGTAAGAGAAAATTCCTTATCCCCATTAAGAGTGCACATATTCAAGATGTTCCTTTAAGAGAGGCATTAAATCCTATAGTGCACTGAGGACTCTCAAACAGTACTGTATGATATTTAAATATTACACATAAATGTAGAAGAAACAATTTATCCTTTCTTTCTTTACCAGGACTTAATATGTGTTTCTTTCAGAAGCACTGTATTTTTGTTTAGGATATTAAATGAGCGGCATATGGAGAATATTTAAAATTCATGAATATTCTATTTACACCAAATGACAGAATAATGTTCTTATATTTTGATAAATTTTCTCTGCCAGGTTGCAGAAAAAAAGAAATCACATATGAAATTCAGTATTTAATACCCTATTACTTTAGGGAATCATCCATTTTACCCCATATTTCAGAATTTATAAATAAAAATGACAAAAAAGATAAAGGAGAGATTTAGGTGCAAATGGCTACATGTGTTTAATGAGGACATTAACCCCACTGTGTGATACCATGAGGATTTCACACAATCTGCCCTCAGGTAAGGTTATTAAAACCAAACACAAGCAACAATTTCTACAGTTTTTTTCTTAACACATTTATGGAAACAAGGTTTCCCAGTTCCTTTAAGAGTAAAAACCAATTATTCACAGTCCTAGTTTTTGGCCACTAAAAAAATCCAAAATATATCCCTTCCATTGCAAAATAAATTGTTTCACCTAATTAGCTATTAGCAGTGAATATCAACTCTACGATTACCCCATATTTTTCTCCACTTTCTTCCTCGTGCTAAATACAACATATTTTCTCACATAGGCTTCTCTTACCTATTTTTGTTAAATAATATGCTAATGTTCAACAAATGTCTAATTTGTACCAGGAACTATTTACCTGTAGGAAAAATGACAACAATTCCCATGGTGAAATAACTGAAGGAGTGAGTGAGTGATTGGTTGTTTTTATTATTGCTCCTCCTTGAAGTCAGGCATTACTCTTCTCCATATTTATACTTTCTTTGCCCTGGTGTTCAATAAGCATCAATTATTTAATGATGATATAATAGAATAATACTGGAACATAAATATTTAAAAAGCAAAACCAGTGTAAAAATTGAATGCCAGTTTTATTCTGACAAATGTAAAAGATACCCAGAGTTGTGTTGAAGAGAAAGAGAGAGTAGAAGACTCAACATTTGGATGGGCATATAGCTGAGGAGATAAATAGAAACAAGGAAAAGAAAATGAGAATTGACAATGGGAAGCAGAAAATTTTTCAGAGAAGTAGAACCAAAATTGATGGCATCACTGAAGCTAAATAAACAGTGAATTTAAGCAGTGAATCTTGGTCCACAGAGGCAGATACAGGAAGCAGGACAGAAGGAAGGAAGGAAGCTGAAGAAATGTCTTCAGATCTCATATGATGTCATAGGTTACTTTCAGAGCCCAATTTTTGTATAACTTCATGTGTGTTAGATTTGTCTGCCCAATAATGTGGAACCACATGTCACAAGAGCAAAGGCTACATTTTAATTTTATTTGAATCGTTTACAACTTATGACCCACAGATATCAGGTAGGATTTGCTTCTTGAAAACATGCTGACATCTGTCCCCCGTTAGTCACATCACTTCATGGTCTCTTACTTCCCCTGAATTTTCTTCTTTCACGAATTTATCTTTTCTGTTTCCATAATAGCTATTTGTACTGAATATCCTATTTAATTTTTTCATTTATTGTTTCATTTCTTTTTCCACCTTTAAAAATTGCAATCCTTCTGAAGATTAGTAGTCAGAGTGGGTCATTCCTGTTAGTTAAAGTTGGAGCTACAAAAAACACAAAAGATAATGAGCTAGTACATTTAACTGGAGTCTCTGTCATATACAGAATAGATTAAAATATATTTCTAGCAGCTTGAAGCTAATTTGATTAATAAGACATAAAACTTTGACTACCAAGACAGTATATTTTATGCTCTTGCATTGAAATATCAGTTTGAATTTACTAGGAAATAACTGGCAAGGAAATGCATCCTTTATGGCTATCCAGGAAAATGATTTTTACATGCATTTCTGCATTCACGCCCCTAGAATCATTCCATCATTTACAATCAAGTCATTCTTCTAATTGTGTGACTCTTACCTTATATGCTTCAACTACAGTATTTGAACCCTGCTTTGTTCTTAGAATTTTGACCTTGATTTCTTGATTTACATAACCATACCAGTTCATTTGTTTTCTTTGCCTGTGTCCCTGTTTTGGTTATTTGTACATTGCCTCTGAATGCCCTGGAACTAGGATCCAAAGCACTGTGAGATTTTATATAAACCTTGTCTGGATCCTGGATCCTGTCACTTTAACAATAAAGACACATTCTGAGCAAAGAGCAGGAGACTCCTGAGTTCAAGCCCTTAGAGACTCCCCATTAGCTGGGGAGAGGCAGGATTACTGAGCAGATCCCACTCCAAAGACTCGGGAACATAACAGCTGGTATGACTGAGACTAAACTAGAATATAGAATGCTACGCTTTCCCAACACAACACCTGGCTACCAAGTGTCAAACAACAGGTAACAGCAGTCTACTGCTAGGGATGATAGAAGAATGGAGAGAGAGCATCTGTGAGTTCAAGGTACAAAAAGAAATTGTACAGTTGAGGTTAGATCACACACTGAAGAAATCCTTCTGACAAAATGGTTGGTCCCCGTACTAAACAGCCAGCACTAGAGGACCCTGAAGCCCACTGTGCATTAATGGTAACAACAGTGACAACAAAACCCAAATCTAAACCTGGCACAACACCTGATTCAATTGACTTAACCCCATCCCACATAAAGGCCTAAGGAAAAAATGTGCCCATTTCCTGGCATGAATGCTATTTATCTACCTTTACTGCCCCATACAAGATGTCTGGTTTTCAACCAAGACTTACGAAAAGCACAAGAAACAAGAAGTAAAATAATATACTGCCAGAAATAAATCATATTGTGATATGGCCCAGAAGTAGGAATATCTGAACAGGGAATTTAAGGTAATTCTGATTAATATGTTAAAGATTCTATTGCAAAAGGTTGACATTGTGTATGAACATAAAAGTTCAGCAGAGATATGAAAGGAGAAGAGAGAGAGAGAGAACAGGTCAAAATAATTATTTCAAGAGATAATGGTTAAGAAAAAAAATCAAAGATCCAAAGGGCTGAGGGAATATCAAACAGAATAACTACCAAATAAATAAGTATATAAACATAAAATAAGTAAAAGAACAGGAAAAAATCAAAATATATTAGATTCAAATGGCTAAAAATACTAAAGAAAACCTTGAAGGCAGCAGATAAGAGACACATTACATACAGAAGAACAAAGCTTGTCATTATTCTCAAGGCAAGGACAACGCTGCAGTATAGGAAGTATACTTTTCCAGTATAAGAAGAAGAGATCTGTTTGCCCAGAATTCTATAGCCAGCGAAAATACCTTTCAAAATATGAAAAATAAGATTTTTTTCCAGACAAACTAAAGCTGACAGAATCCTTTGACAGTACTTAACTTTTTTTTTTATCCTCACACAAGAACATTTTTTTCATTGCTTTTTAGGTAGAGAGAGAAGCATCCATGTGAGAGAGAAGCATCAGCTGGTTTTCCCCCCTATGCTCCTGGACCGGAGACTGAACACACAACCTAAGCATGTGCCCTGACTGGGAATAGAATCCACAACCTTTTGGTTATGGGATAATGCTCCAACCAACTGAGCCACACTGGCCAGGGTGACAGTACCTTTTCACTATAATATTAAAGGAATTTTTAAACAAAAGGAATAATACACACACATGTATAGAAATGTGTTAGTTTGTAAACTCGAGAGCTTCCCAGGTGAAATCTGAAACTGGACCCACTGACAGAGGGCAAGGGGAGACTAAAGAAAGAGGCTGACCACTCCAGATTGGTAGCTGGCAGGTTTACTAAGCCAGGAAACTTACTTAGGAGGCTTGACTTGGGAAGCCTCAATACAAGTAGATCTTTGTGTCTGCCCATCAGAATCTTAACAGTTTGTGTAGTGACTTTAACCAGATTGAGTCATACACCAGCCAGACGGTTTCAACAAGACCTTGCTCTCTCAAGACCACACTCTTGAAGAAGGCTTTGGCTATGGGAACAATGAGCAGAAAGTATATTCTAAGGCCAGAGGAGGGGTGAGGAGCCTCTGATGGTGCAGTTCCTGCTCTTGAGTCAACCAGCGATCACTGTTCTTGATGGGCTCTTCCTTCAAAATTACATAAATTAAGGTAAATGTAAACTTCAATTTTTAGAAAATATTCAGTGGCTGAAAAATAATAGCTATGTATTGTATATTAATGGAATATGTAAAAGTAAAATGTATGACAATGGAAGCACAAAAATGGTGAAGGAGGATTTGGTAATGCACTTCTGTGAAATCCTCACATTACACTTGAAGGTGTGTAATATTATTTTAAGGTAGACTATGCTAATTAAACATGTGTAAGTTAAGCCCTAGACCTACAACTGGCACGTAGCCCATTAGAGAAAAGGAGATACATCTCACAGAGACCTCTCCTCGCTGCCTTTGCAGAAAGAGCAGCCCTTATTCAAGGGGAAAGTGTCCAGAAGCATTGAGCGGTATCCATAAACAGCTGAAAATTGGCCTGCAGCCCAGCAGAGAGGAGCAAAGACAGTTCAACACTGTGTCAGATTTAAAGACCTAAGTCAGTAGACCACATGCTTCCTTTCCCTAATTACACTACCAGATAAATCCTGGAAACTGACATTGCTACACAAGACACTTAAGAAGTCCTATATGTCATGAAGCACAGAAAATGCTCTAAGTGCTAAGTAACCATAATGCACTGATTACAAACAGGAAGTGAGAGCATCCATGCTGTATTGCCTTGAAAATATAAAATAACAGTTCAACACGCTTCCCTTTAAAGGGCATCATGCCATGTGAAGATGCAAAAAGAACCAGTCACTAAAGCTATCCCCATGTTGACCTAAAGTCATATGTAGACTTGTGTAAGTTGGGGTCTGTTGTAACAGTTCACAAAGACCATTAATAAATGGTCTAAATCCATTACTTCAGGGCTAAATCCATTACTTCAGGGACACAGGCATGAATAACTAGCTCCAAATGGACTATGTTTAATACTTTTTATATAATGCATACATGGGAAGTCAAATCAAAACCTCTATACCCTGTAAATCAAGTCATCCCTTTTTCATACCTGGCTCATGTGGAGACAGTGGAGTTTACGGCATTGCATGCCCAACAGCACCCAAACGGAAGTTTTCATCTTCAGAACAGTCATTAAACCAGAGGCATATTCCCCATCCAGACACTGTCCATGCCAGCACTAAAGGGTTATGTTTCTCTAGTAAACCACAAAGATAAATATTTTCAAAGAGCCCATTATGAGAAGACATTTTTTTTCTCCTAGCATTGATCCTTCTCAAAAACAACTTTCTCTCTCCTGCTCCCTGCACTTCTATGTCCACCCCTCATTCCCTCTGATTTTACAGAGAACTTTAGACTACGCCCTTGGACATTTTTCTGATTCAGAATCTGATGTCTAGCTTTCAGCCTTAGATAAGGCATAACAAAACGCAGGCTCATTTTTTCCATCCTTCTATGGTCTTTTTAAAATTTTTTATTTATTCATTAGAGAGAGACAGAGGGAGAGAGAGAGGAGAGAAACCTCACAATCTTTGTTTATCAGGAAAATGCTCTAACCAACTGAGCTACCCAGCCAGGGCCCCTCCTTCCATGGTCTTGAACGTTAAGCATATTGCTGGGAAAAGGAGGTTGATTCAGGGAGAGCCCATGGCAGAGCAGGGCAGTGGGGAAAGGGCATCTTTGTTGCCACACTCAAGGCCTCACACATTCAGGACATCTGTGTATTATGATGCTTCTACTGTGGAGAAGTGGAGATTGCATTTGAATTCAAGTCTACTTCCTGCTATCTAGTAATTTGATGA
>VMDR010029643.1:0-12661 GCA_007922815.1 Macrotus californicus
AAAGAGGCAAGAATGTCTATTCTCACCACTTTTATGCAACATAGTATTTGAAGTCCTAGTCACACTAACCAGACAAGAAAAAGAAGTGAAATGCATTCAAATTAGAAAGAAGTAAAACTGTATATATTTGCAGATGATGTGATACTATAATAGAGAACCCTAAAGATTCCACCAAAAAATTACAAAAACTGATAAATTCAGTAAAGTAGCATGATACAACACTAATATTCAAAAATCAGTTACATTTTATTTTATTTTATTTTTTAAGACTTTATTTATTTATTTTTAGAGGGCACAAATGAACAAAATCAGAAATGAAACAGGGGAAGGGAGTAAGAGAGGGAGAGAAACATCAATGTGTGGTTGCCTCTCGTGCGCCCCCTACTGGGGACCTGGCCCACATAATGAACTATTAGAAAGAGAAATTGAGAAAATAATTTCACTTATAATTGCATCAAAAAATAAAAGACCTATAAATACATTTAACCAAAGAAGTAAAAGACCTGTACTCAGAAAACTATAGGACATTGAAGAAAAATATCAAAGAATATATTGTACAATCTGCAGATACAAAGCAATCCCTATCAAAACACCAGTGACAATTTCTACAGGACTACAAATAATCCTAAAATTTATGTGGAACCCCAAAGACCCCAAATAGCCAAGGCAATCTTCAGAAAGAACAAAGTTGGAAGTATCACACTATAAAACTTTACTACAAGACTATACTAATCAAAACGGTGTGGTACTGTTACAGTAGACAGTTAGTTAGTTATTAACAAGAGAAGGAAGCCAGACATCGAATTAAGCTTGATTAAGTAGAAAGGATATAGCTTCACAGATACCCCAAGGGACAGCCCTAAGGAAACTTAGGAAGGAAATTGGTTAGTTTGAAAGAAAGTGTACTTTCTCCTAAGCCCAGGAAAATATAGGGAAGCTTAACAAGAGAAGGTTTTGTGTGCTCTCTCTGCAGCAGCCATGTGGGCCCGAGTGCAGCACTATCATGGCCTGGTAAGCCTTGGCATGCAGATGGGGAAATGAGACACAGGCAAGTGCAGCAGGGACAAGAGACTGGGCTGGACTACCAGAGCCCAGGGTGATGACATTGCAGTTCTGCATCCTGACTTACCCGATGGACACTTGTGCTCACCAGGCTCAGGGCGTCTTCCCCAGCGGCATGGAGCTGAGCCACCTGGTGGTAGATGAGACATCAGTCCTTTGTTTTTGCTCCACTAAACCTTGCTACTACACGTCAAATTTCTCCTTCTCTGTATCCTTGAAATGTGTGTCATGTGATACCATGAAAGAACCCTACTTCATTCAACAACAGCACTGGGATAAAAACACACAGATAAATGGAACCGAATAGAGAGGCCAGAAATAAACTCACAGCTATGTGGTTAATTAATCTGTAATGGTGGAGGCAAGAACACACAGTGGAGTAAAGACAAATGGTGTTGGAAAAACTGGATAGATCCATGCAAAAAAGAAAAAGAAACTAGAATACCTTCTTATATCATATATAAAAGTAAACTCAAAAGGAATTAAAGACTTAAATTTAAGACCTGAAATCATAAAACCCCTAGAAGAAAATATAGGCAGTAAACTCTTTGACATTACTTTTAGCAATATTTTTAAAATATGTCTCTCTAGTCAAGGGAAACAAAAGAAAAAATGAACAAATGGAACTACATCAAACTAAAAAGATTTTCACAGCAAATGAAACCATCCTCAAAAGGAAGAGACAATTTACCTAATGGGAGAAGATATTCGCCAATGATACATCTCATAAGGGGCTAATATTCAAACTATATAAGGAACTCATACAACTTATCACTAAAAGAAACCCCACAACAATCTGATTTTAAAAATTAGCATAGGACCAAAACAGACATTGCTTCAAAAAGGACATACATATCCCAACAGACATGTGAAAAGATGCTCAACATCATTAATCATCAGGGAAATGAAAATCAAAACCATAATGAGCTATCATCTCACACCTGACAGAATGGCCATTGTCAGTAAATCAACAAAAAAGTGTTGGCAAGGATGTGGGGTAAAGGGAACCCTTGAGCACTGTTAGTGGGAACGAAGACTGGTGCAGCCACTGTGGAAAGCAGTATAGAGGTTCCTCAAAAAATTAAAATTAGAAGTACAATATGACCAAGCAATTCCACTTCTGTGTATTTATCCAAAAAAATTCAAAATACTAATTCAAAAAGATATATACACCCCTGTCCTCATTGTAGTGTTATTTACAATGGCTAAAGTGTGGAAGCAACCTGAGTGTCTACCCATGGGGAACCTATTCATGTGCGATGTGACCCATGACTCAGCTCTGGATCTGAACGCAGTCCTGACATGTGTGGTGTGCAGGTGGCATTCGTGGATAGGTCTCCCGTGGGGAATCAGGCCTGCATTGTACCGAGGCGGCTTTAAATCTTGCTGTTGCAAAAAAAACTCCCTCACCTGGGATGGAGACAGCAGAAGTTTACCTTGACTTGGGCCAGACTTCCAAAGTACATGTGTAACTAGCTACGCCTCCTCTCCACTTTGTATTTTATCTTGGAAGTGATCAGCAACATTCTTTTCTTTGCTATCTATAATAGTTAACCACCTAAAACAAACCTATGCGTAGTAAATGAGGACTACCCTGAATGTAATGGACCTGGAATTTCAATAAAAGCCTGTTGAGGCCAGGGGTCAGGGCCCTCTCTCTTGATCATTGAGAGATTGGCCGCCCATCCCTTTTCTCCACCGGATTTCTTTAGTCCATGTGAATTTGTTCATCACTTGTCCAGGGATATAGGACAAGCATTCCACAACAACACGTGATCCTGCCGGACGGGACCGCAACATCTGATGCCCGGGAACAGGGACAACCGGAGGCTTCAAGCTGCAGTTGTGGAACCAACACACCGACGGGGTGGAAATGCACGTGCATCAGCCCAGGTAAGGGGCAATGACACCGAGGCTTCTCAGTAAGGTCGTGGGGTGTGTTGGCATTCAGGGAAAAGGGATTTCTTCCTAGGTCTCCCTCTTGAGATTGCGTTATTTCTGCGTTATTTCCGTACCCTCTTTAGTAAGCAGGAGCCTTGCTCTCTCTCTCCCAAGCATCCATCCCCATGGCACAACTCACAACTAGGTCTCAGCTTGGGAGAAAGAGCAAAGATTTTCCCTCTAAGCAGCATTTGAAACAGTAGCTGTTTACCGGGCTATTTACAAGCATTTCAACAAATCCTTTGTTTCAAGCTGCCTCTTGGGCCTTTTGATCTTGCCTATTCCTCTCCCTCCACCTGCATCAGGAAAAGCGGATAGTGAATGAGTGTTTCGGCTTTGACTGGACTTTGAAGATCGCTTTCCAGGAGAATTCAGTGTTAGTTATAGGTTTTGTATGAGAGCTTTTGGCGTTTGCCAAGCTCCGAAGATAAAAGGCACTTCCTCCCCTCAGCTGGAGAAATTAGGTGTTTCCACGTGAGTCGGAGCCTTGCAAGGGTGTCTGGGATCAATTCCTGAGACGTTCAGGGGCCTTACAGGGACCTCCAAAACAACTTAATTAAGCTTCTGGCTCATCCACGGAAGCGTGATATAAAGGCTGATCACCTAGCTCTTGGAGCTGCCCCTTGCAGTCCTAGACACCTGGGGAGAACCCGAGACCCATAAGCAGGGTTGGGGTACGAGACCCTCTCTCTGACTGTCTCTCACCAACAGTACATCTCGACCCACCACGCTATAGTCCCTAGTAGCTAATTAATTAGGGTTCAGCGCAGGCGGCGGGGTCTGGAGAGGACAGTCAAAAGTGAATAAAAATCTTTTAATAGAAAATGTGTTCTGGTTTGTCTAAAGAGCAGAAAGTTTACCTGCGGGTGTTACAACAGCTCCTCAGGGGGGCGGGATGTAAGATAAAGAAAAAACACCTTGCGCGGCTTCTGAGAACTATAAAGAAATAGTACCCTGCTTTTCCTGACAAGGGAACCTTAGATATTAAGATCTGGGAGGAGGCAGGCAATAAATTAAAATCTTTACAGGACAGTGGTGTTCCTATTGGAGCTCAAAACTTACTAACTTGGGGGCTGGTTAGGACTGCTCTTATGCCCATATGGGCCAAGAATTCAGAGCTAGTCACAGAGGAAGCTAAGGAGTCAAGTTCAGAGAAGGAAGTCATATATGACTCAGCAGTAGGACTAGCCAAGAGGGTTGCACCTACAGCCCCACCGGAGGACCTGCCTCATAGCCGCCACTCCTTACCTCAGCTCTGGGAGCGTTCCTCCTTGCTGGATGATTCACCACTAAGAGAACCAAAAATTTTAGACAGATATCCTGTGGGAGTCATGCAACAGTGCCTTCGGCAAGCAGCAGAGGCTGGGGATTTAGATGCCCTTTCGGCTTTCCCCATTATAGTTAAGGGTTAAAGAAATGTCCATGAGCCCCTTCCTTTTTCCCTCTACAAAGATCTAAAAAAGAGCATTAAAGAAAATGGGCTCAGTCTCCCTATACTAATGGGCTATTTCAAGCCATCACTGACAGCTACAGGATGGCCCCTTGTGACTGGATTGCCCTGGCCAGGACAGTCTTAACCCCAGCCCAGTTTACAATCTGGCATTCAGAGTACTCTCAGCGAGCTAACCACCAAGTGGCCAAAAATGCACAAATGAATAATCCGGTCACCCTCTCTATGCTGCTTGGGTCTGGTGATTTTGCTACCGCTTGATCCTCAGGCTTTTACTCAAAGTGCTCA
The DNA here is from genome assembly GCA_007922815.1 of Macrotus californicus. Lineage (NCBI taxonomy): Eukaryota > Metazoa > Chordata > Mammalia > Chiroptera > Phyllostomidae > Macrotus > Macrotus californicus. The sequence goes on from VMDR010029643.1 coordinate 4,742, forward strand.
AATTGCCCTCAGGGCCATGAAGGCTGTGCCGGACTCTCAGGCCAAGGAAACTTCTTCCTTTGTCAATGTCCATGCTACGGAGGCATATATTGACTTTATTGATTGCCTACAGGAAGCTATTGATAGGCAAATAGATAATGACAAAGCAGCCAAGACTCTTTTGTGGCAGCTAGCTTATGAGAATGCTAACAAGGATTGCAGGGCCATTATAGGACCCTTGCGAACTACTACCAGAGAAATCAGTGAGTTTATCAAGGCTTGCCGAGATGTTGGCACAGAGCCTCACAAGACTTCTCTTCTCGCTGCTGCAATTACAGGAGATTCCAGGTTTTACAATTGTGGAAATCCCAGTCACCTGCACAGAGACTGTCCTTCCACGTTAAAAAAGGGAAGAAATAATGGCAAGCTTTCCCCAAAGGATTGTCCACGCTGTGGCAAAGGTAGACATTGGGCAAGTGATTGCCATTCTAAATCTGACAAAAACGGCCAACGCATTCAGGGAAACTTCCAAGGGGGCGCCTGCTCCAGTGTCCCAAACCCCAATCAGGGCTTTCAGAGCAGCAATCAGCTTTCAGAGCAGCAATCAAGATCAGAGAATCCAGGGAAACGCAGTTTTTGACCTTCGTGCAGCCACCCTCGGAAGTGCAGGGCTGGACTTGGTCACCACCAGTGAGCTCATCTTAAAGGAACGAGATCAAATAGTTATAGCTCCCACTGGTGTATGGGGACCTTTACCCCCAGGAATGGTTGGTTTAATTTTAGGGAGATCCAGTATTACTACCAAAGGCATCTTTGTTCAGCCAGGGGTCATTGACTCAGATTGTCAAGGGGAAATTAAAATCATGCTTAAAGCTTCTGGCTATCATATTATTCCTGCTCAGACGAGTGTTGCCCAGTTGATCCTACTCCCCTACATAACCTCAAAGACTCAAAATGCAGTGAGGGGAGGAGGCTTCGGTAGTACGGACAATCAATCAGTCTTTTGGACAGAATCAATTAAGTTAAACAAACCAATCTTACAAGTAAGGGTAAAAGATAAGACCTTTCATGGCCTCTTAGACACAGGGTCTGACATCTCTGTTATCTCAAAACAGTTTTGGCCTCCCTAATGGCCTCTATCAGACAGTGGAACGCCTGTCACGGGTGTAGGAGGAGTTTCTCAACCAGAAGTCAGTGTGTGGTCTCTTAAGTGTTATGGGCCAGAGGGACAGGTAGGGAGAATTCAGCCATATATCTTGCCCATGCCCTTTAATATTTGGGGCTGTGATCTCCTCAGTCAGTGGAGAATGCAAATCTCTCTGCTGCCTTTTCCCCTAGTGGCCACTGCTCATATAATTCCTCTACCACTTACCTGGCTCTCTGACATGCCGGTATGGGTTGATCAATGGCCACTTAAGGGAGAGCTACTTGAACAGACCCACCTTTTAGTTAAACAACAATTAGAAGCAGGTCATATTGAACCCTCTACCAGCCCTTAGAATACGCCTATTTTTGTTGTACCAAAGAAATCTGGCAAATGGAGGCTTATTCACAATTTAAGAAAAATCAATGAATCCCTCCAGCCAATGGGCCCCCTACAGCCAGGGGTCCCAAATCCAGCTTGCATTCCAAAGAATTGGCCGCTTTTAGTTATTGACCTAAAGGACTGCTTCTTTACATTCCCTTTAGCAGAAAAGGATCAGGAGCGTTTTGCATTTTCCCTCCCAGTCATTAACAATTCTCAGCCTTTGCAGTGATTCCAATGGAAAGTTTTGCCTCAGGGAATGCTTAACAGTCCAACTATCTGCCAACATTTCTTTCATACTGCCATTCAACCAGTAAGAGATCAATTTCCCGATTCAATTATCTATCATTATATGGATGATATCTTAATCGCAGCTCCTTCACAAGATATTTTAGCAAAGACCACTTCCTTTCTTAAAAGTTCTGTGGCCTCTGCTGGACTAGTAATTGCTCCAGAGAAAATCCAGAATTCAGAGCCTTGGAAATATTTAGGCTATATCCTTAACAGGACAATCCGGTCCCAAGTACTTCAAGTTATTCCACCCAAGGATTTAACTCTTAATCGCCTCCAACAACTCCTGGGAGCAATCAACTGGGTGCGACCCAGCCTTGGAATACCTACCCAACAATTAACTCATCTATTTAATGCCCTAAAAGGGGACCCAGATCTTAATTCCCCTAGAAAATTATCTCCAGAGGCTCTACAGGAACTAACTACAGTAAATCAGCATATTCAGCAGCGACAATTAACTAGAATTAATCTACAATTCCCGTCTGACTTTTCTGTTTTCCAACCTTAGGCCCCCCAACAGGTCTTATAGGACAACTGTCACCCCACTTAAATATGATAGAGTGGCTTTTTCTGCCTCATCAGCCACAACGCACTATCACCACCTATGTAACTGCGTTGTGCCATCTTATTATAAAAGGGCGTGAGCGAACACAGCAGTTATTTGGATATGATCCTGCTTTTATTCACGTCCCCTTAACTCAAATCCATTTGTAACAATTAGCAGCTCAGTCTTTGAAATTTCAGTGTGCCATAGCTGACTTCATAAGAGGACTAGAAATCAATCTGCCCTCAGATAGGCCGCTTCAAAACATTCCCTTCCTTCATATAAGGCCTACAGAGAAAGTTAGCCCAACACCAATAATTGGGGCAAGAACTGTGTTTCTTGATGGGTCTGGCAAGACTGGTCGAGCTGCTATTGTCTGGAAAGAAGGAGATCACTGGAGGAATTTTGTGTCCTCAGGGCATTCCTCTACTCAAAGGGCCGAGCTTTTTGCTGCAATCATGGCCCTGCGGCAATGGCCCCAGGAAGCTTTGAATATAGTCTGTGACTCAGGATATACTGTTTATACTATTCTGCATCTGGATCAGGCGCTAATTAAGACTTCCATTGATCCCGATCTTGTTTTTGACCCTGCAGTCCCTCCTTGACAAATGAGGACACCCCTTCTTTATTACTCATATTCGATGCCATTTGGGCCTGCCTGGCCCCCTGGTGGATGGTAACAATAAGGCAGATGCCTTAGTTAGTGTCCTCACTGCTTTCCAGCAAGCAACTGCTTCTCATCAGTTTTTTCATCAAAACAGCCAGGCACTCCGAAAACAATTTGACATTCCTCGCTCCCAAGCTAAGCAAATTATTAAAGAATGTCCTGATTGCCAAGCCCTTACCAAGGCACCCCCATCTACAGGAGTTAATCCTTGAGGACTAAAATCTCAAACAATCTGGCAAACAGATGTCACCCATTACGCTCCCTTTGGGAAGTTTAAATATGTTCACATCTCTATTGATACCTATTCTGGTGCTTTACATGCATCTGCTTTAACAGGAGAGTCTGCTAAAAACATACAAGCCCATTGGCTTGAAGTCATTTAGGACGGCCTCAGCAAATTAAAACTGATAATGGCCCCGGATACCTAGCTCATTCCACCCAGGTCTTCCTTCAGCGTTGGAATGTTCAACATAAAACAGGAATCCCTTACAATTCAATTGGTTAGGCAATTGTAGAGCGGGCTCATCATACCTTTAAAAATCTCCTCAAAAAACAAAAAAGGGGGAGTCATGAGTCCTCCCCAAAAAACTTGACTATGCTAGCCATGTTTACCTATAATTTCCTAAATTGTGATGAATCTCTTCGTATTCCAATTGAAAAACATTTTCAGACAAAAGAGTCAAAACCCCCTTACCCTCAGGTTTTATATAGAGATCCACTAGGAGATGGCACTTGGCAGGGCCCTGTAGACCTCTTAACATGGGGAAGAGCGTATGCTTGTGTTTCCTTTCCTATAGGTCCTGTCTGGCTGCCAGCCAAAAGAATAAAGGCTTATCATGATCGAAATAGACACCAAGCTCAGCCACCTGCAGGCAAGAACTGATGAGCTGACAGACCAGATGGCTCAGCTGACCCTGAACAACCAGAACGGGACCAAACACCCACAGCGTCGCTCACGGATGTGGGTCCGCCAACGGAGGATAGGGCTTACCCTGATAGCAGGGAGTGAGGCTCAGACGCCTCCTGCAGAGACCCACTACTCCCCACCCCGCATGTCCCATGATGTTCCTGTTAGGCACACCCCCACAACATGGATGGACATTAAGGCTCTTAAGGTTCAAGCTGAGAAGATTCTCGCTGAAACAAAGGTAGAAGATACCCCAGAAAACAGGTTTAGTGCTTACCTGGCAGTGCTATCAGCCAATTCAGCTAAAACTTTGCTTTTAATTGCTATTATACTTTGCCTAGGGGGGCAGGGCCTAGCTACGGAGGTTAATTCCTCTTATATCTATTGGGGCCACATTACTGATCCACCAGTGTTTAAACTACATACCTGGTGGAATGTTGAGCCTCCCTTTTCCACTAACAATACTTAGTGGACCAGAGGAGTGTGGATGCCCCGTGATGGCCCACTAGAAGAAAACAAACACTGGATACTGGTGCCGGAAAATACTATTTATGCTGCCGAGCACTTGCCAGTTTGTTTCTCTGTTCTTACTGACACCTTATGCTTTCCCTTAAAGAAACAACTTCATGCTGCAAACAAAGAGCAACGCAGTGATTACTATCAGCTCTCCATGGTAGCCACGGTTGGCCTGCGTACCCATGAGGGGGTTTACTGTACTTTCAACCCCCCTCTGGTTCCTCCTTGTACCTGAGATGCTAGCCATAATGACTCAGTCTTCTGGTTCTTATGCCGAGGACCGAATGCCATCGTTGCATTTCTCCCCAAAAGTCCTTTTGTAGTAGAGAATTGGGGAGCCAACTGGAAAATATTAGCTAAGCATGATACAATAACAGTTCCGGCTCAGCCCCAACGACTATATACTAATGTGTGGTGGGAGGGGCCTGGCACCGGGGCACCTATTATCAGAATTGTTTCTCCCAACCACAGTTGCCCATAGCATTATAACTCTTGGAAAATGGGCTTGTCTTTTATTACTAGGAAGCATTTATATATAAAAATTGGCTGTGACCCTAAGCATGCTCCAGGATGTTCATACCAGATTGACCCTCCAGAGCAAGATTGGGTCACGGTTTGTACCTCACACCCCTTCCTATTTTTAGCAACCCCAGGAACAGCCCAGGTCTTTTATGATGAATCAGGAAAGATTTATTCTCTGCATGCCCCTGCTGGCTTCATATATGCCAGCTGCCTTACTCATTTCAATATTGCTCAGTTAAATCTCACTACAGTCTATATAGTTAGAAGACAAGCTCAAGTATGGGTGCCAGTTGACGTGACCAGGGAATGGGAGGATCCGAATGGCATAGTAGCCCGTAACAATGCACTGGCCTCTATATGAGTCCTACGCTTTGTCGGGACCCTAATTGCATTCATTGTCTCTGCTATAGTCATTGCAGCCACTGCTGCCACGGCAACCGCCGCCCTTGTTGACTCAGTTCAAACTGCTCATACTGTTGATGTTCTCTTAACCAATACTACTTTAGAAATGCTTCAACAGGCCCAGATTGATCAAGAGATCCTGACTCGCCTTTCTGCAGTTGAATCAGCACTCAACTGGATTGGCCAACACCAGGACGCACTAGTGACCCGCCAACAGCTGACCTGTGATCCTGGATTCTCCAAGCTGTGCATCACCCCGCTCCAGTGGAATTCCAGCCAGTATTCCTGGAGAGATATTCAACACCGCCTAAGAGGGGCCTTTTCTACTAATTTAAAAGGACAAATTGATAAATTGCAGCTAGAATTACATCAGCAGCTGTAGGACATTCAATGCTCTACTAAGCAAGAGGTTTTTCGAACTCTCTGTGACAATCTTGGATGGCTAGACCCAAAAAACTGTTTTGATGGACTCAACCTGAGACTGTGGGTCTTTGGAGCTGCTGGTTGTTTACTGGTTCTAATAATGCTTTGTGTACTTTGCTGTATTTGCAAATTTTTTTCCCAGAGTCGTGAAAGGGACCAGCAAGTAGCAAGCTTTGTGGAATCTATAGCGGTCCTAGCTAAAAATACAAGGAGAAATATAGGGAACCATTTGACCTGGCAATGGCAATTGTAGCCTCATAACTAAAAGCAAAGGGGGAATTATGGGGAACCTATTCATGTGTGATGTGACCCGTGACTCAGCTCTGGATCTGAACGCAGTCCTGACTCGTGTGGTGTGCAGGTGACATCCGTGGATAGGTCTCCCGTGGGGAATCAGGCCTGCATTGTACCGAGGCGGCTTTAAAACTTGCTGTTGCAAAAAAAACTCCCTCACCTGGGATGGAGACAGCAGAAGTTTACCTTGACTTGGGCCAGACTTCCAAAGTATATGTGTAACTAGCTACGCCTCCTCTCCACTTTGTATTTTATCTTGGAAGTGATCTGCAACATTCTTTTCTTTGCTATCTATAATAGTTAACCACCTAAAACAAACCTATGCGTAGTAAATGAGGACTACCCTGAATGTAATGGACCTGGAATTTCAGTAAAAGCCTGTCGAGGCAAGGGGTCAGGGCCCTCCCTCTTGATCATTGAGAGATTGGCCACCCAATCCTTTTCTCCACCGGATTTCTTTAGTCCCTGTGAATTTGTTCATCACTTGTCCAGGGATATAGGATGAGCATTCCACAACGACACGCGGTCCTGCCAGACGGGACCGTGACATCCACCTACAGATGAGTAGGTGAAGATTATGTGGTGCAATGAAATACTACTCAGTCATAAAAGCAATGAACTCTTGCCATTTTCGTCAGTATGGACCTAGGGGGTATTGTGCTAAGTGAAATAAGTCAGACAGAGGAAGGAAAATACCACATGATTTCACTTGTAGGTGGAATCTAAACAACAAAATGAACAAAAACAAACAAAGTCATCGATACAGAGAACAAACTGATGGTCACCATATGGGAGGAGGGTTAGAGGGCTGGGTGAAAATGGTGAAGGGATTGAGAAGTACAAATAGGCAATTACAAAATAGTCACCTCATTGGGAACATAGTCAATAATTTCGTAGTAAGTATGTATGGTGGCAGGTGGGTACTAAACTGTTGGGATGATCACTTTGTGAATTACCTAAATGTCTAATAACTATGTTGTGCACTTGAACTTAATATGATATTGTATGTCAACTGTAATAAAAAAAATAAAACTAGAAATAAATAAGTAATAAAAGAATTAAATTCATTGACCACAAGAGGGAAGCCTAGTTACACTTTTACTATGTGTTAGAAAAAACAGGAAAGAGGTGTTTTCTGACATCCTTTGAAATATTTACTTATAAATACATTTAACAAGACAAGACAACTGTCAGCCCTACCTGAGGCTGCATTACGGATGAAGGGGCTTCAGTGTTTTGAATGGATTCATTCTTGGACTCTAGTATTACTGATACGGAGTTAGAGACTCGATTTAGAATACCAGGTTCCACTTTCAAAACTTGACCAAAAGACTAAATTTTTTTTAATTACTTTATTGTTGTTCAGTTACAATTGTCTGCATTTTCCCCCTACCTCTCCCCACCCCACCCCAGCCAATCCCATCTCCCTCCCTTGCTTCTACCTTCCCCCTTTGTTATGTCCATTTGTCCTTTATAGTGGTTCCTAGAAACCCTTTCCCCCACTGTTCCCTTCCCCTTCCCCTCTGGCTATTGTTAGATTATTCTTAATTTCAATGTCTCTGGTTATATTTTGCTTGCTTTTTTCTTTTGTTGACTATGTTCCAGTTAAACGTGAGATCGTGTGGTATTTCTCTCTCACCACCTGGCTTACTTCACTTAGCATAATGCTCTCTAGTTCCATCCATGCTGTTGCAAAGGGTAGGAGCTCCTTCTTTCTCTCTGCTGCGTAGAATTCCATTGTGTAAATGTACCACAGTTTTTTGATCCACTCATTGACTGATGGGCACCTAGGTTGCTTCCAGCATTTGGCTATTGTAAATTGTGCTGCTATGAACATTGGGGTGCATAGG
>VMDR010029644.1:0-12661 GCA_007922815.1 Macrotus californicus
CCCACCTCCCTCCCTTGCTCCCACCCTCCCCCTTGGTTATGTCCACGTGTCCTTTATAGTGATTCCTGGAAACCCTTTCCCCCATTGTCCTCTGTCCCCTCCCCTCTGGCTATTGTTAGATTGTTCTTAATTTCAATGTCTCTAGTTATATTTTGTTTGCTTTTTTTCTTTTGTTGATTATATCCCAGTTAAAGGTGAGATCAAGAGAACAAATACAGTCCACTGATTTTTGACAAAGATACTAAGGCAACTTGACAAGAAAATCTTTTCAAAAATTGTTTCATACGTTTCAAAAACTATATGAAAAAAAATGAACCTTGACCCTTACCTTACACCACACATTAAAATTAATTTGAGACAGGTCACAGACTTAAATGTTAAAGCTAAACTAAACACCTCTGAGAGAAAACACAGAAGAATATCTTAGTGAACAGAGAGCAGGCAAAAGTTTTATAAAGCCACAAAAAAATATTCATCTTAAAAAATGACAAATCAGGCATTATTAAAATTTAAAGCTGCTTACCCAAAAACACAGTCACAAAAGTGAAGAGGCAGGCCAGACACGGAAAACGCTGTAGCACACCTGTGTGACGAAGAGTATGTAAACTCTTCTACATCCAAAAGGGCCACCACTCCCATTTTTTCAATGGTCAAAGGCCTTAAACAGACACTACACAAAAGAAGATACACAAATGGCCTGTAAGCACATAAAAAAGATGCTCAGCATTGTTAGAAATTGGGAAATGCAATTCAAACCATGTGACAGTACTTCATTTAACCACTAGAATAGCTAAAATTTTAAAAGAATGAGAAAAATATTTGGTGAGGATGTGGAGGGACGAGGACTTCCATACACTCGGGGAAGAAGCATACAACCCTGCAATCAATTTAAAAAACGGACAGTGTCTTATGAAGTTATACAACTACCCTACGTGCTAGTCATTTCACTCCAAAGAGAAATGAAAATAGATGTCCACAAAACGCCTTGTGCAGCGCTGTTTACAGCTTCTTTCTTCGTAACTGCCGAAACGTGGAGACAACCCCAATGTCCCTGACGAGTGACTGGATAAACTGCAGGACATACATACACTGAAACGCCGGGCAGCATTAAAAAAATTAATAAGCTACTGATACACGCAACAATGTGGGTGAATATTAAAAATGGTATGTTGAGAAAAGAAGACACATAACAAAAATGTACACACCAATGTTTTCTTTGTACGGAGTTAACAGATAAAGACCATCTAGAGTGAAAGTCATCAGAACACTGGTTTAATGCAGTCGGGGAAGGGAACTGACTGGGTCTAGGAACAAAGACTCCGAGATGGCAGTAATAGCCTACCCCTCGATTAATTAGGGTGTTGGCCACACAGATGCACCTATCCATCAAAACTCACTGGACTGTGCATTTAAGAGTACGCATTCACTGTATGTATATTCTTCCTGAATAAAAATGAATGTATTAGTGAAAAGAAGGATGTACTTTCCTTGGGGAGGGTCTGCCTGGGGAGAGCCCACAAGCTCTGTAAAGACACGGCGAGCAGAGACATGCTTCAGTGGAAAAGGCCACGCCAGGGCAACACAAGTGAGAAAAGCCAAAGGCAGTGGTCTGGCAGAGCGAGAAGAGAAATAGAGAAGACTGAGTCAGAAGGGGAAGGTGCAAGCCAAACAGGAAGACGTGAGCGAACCGAACGTAAGAAGAAAATAAGAGACATAAAATTGTGTTTCGAAGTACTCCAGCTACCACATGAAACCCAAAAAGATCGGAAGGCGGTTTCATTTTGGGAACTTGGCCTCTCTTCCCTCAACACTCTGGTTAATCAAACTGAAAGCAAGGAGAGGGAATTCCGTGGAGGCATGAACCTGAACACGGCTTGCTTTCTTTGTTTTGAAGCCACCACCTTCCAACAGAACGCCCTTCCAGGGCTCACCTATGGCATCCGATTATTGACAAACATCTCGAGGTAAGAGCAGTTTGCCATGTACGCACTTACGCATACACGCGAGGATGATGAAGCTCACCATCTATTCATTCCCTTCCTAAGTGAATGGAACTAGAATGGCGTGTCCCTCCCAGGGAGCATCCTAGTTAACTGGAGACCAGGCTGGCCTCAGGAACCAGAGATAACACTTCTCCTCCTTCCACTGGAATTAATACGACAAGCAGGAGATGACTCACACGAAGAGCTGATGAAGTAATTAATGCCAACTCTCCCTGTCTTACTCCTCCCCTCCGGTGAAAGAACCACGTAGAAGTATTGTCCCTGGCTGAAAAAGAAGATACCACGTCAGCAAATTGAACATACAATGGAGTGATAAGGGATGAGGAGGAGGGTTCCCATCCAAACTCTTTGCATCCAGAGGGACCTCTGCACGATTAAGTTTCAATAAAATTGTGCTAACCAGCATTGCTTCCTCTATTTCGATTCCACAATGCTGGGTTTACAGGAATAGCTTTCTGAGACATTCCTATAAAATTAGCTTACTCACTGAATTTTTTAAAAGGCAAACGGAGCCAAAAGACATCACTGGCCTCTGGTGCACATGTGTGTGAAGAAGCATCTCTGAATGCAAGCTGATGCCGTGTAATAACAATTTGTCAGTTTAGGCGACTTGGGTGAGATCTGCCTATTCCAAAAGGGACTTCTTGCTTCCACTGTCAGAGGTATCAAGAGAGAACCAAAGCTTTGGGGGAAGCAAAGAATCTCAGAAAACCTCTAGTTCAGGTGATCTGGGTGTGTGTTTACAGGTGGGGGGGCAGAATATTCAACTCAACTGGATGCTTTTTCATACTGCACACTGTTCTCCCACTTGCCTCCTACCCGCTCTAGCCCATGTAGTGTGGTCCCTGAAGCATCAGCATCAGGGGGGGAATTTGTTAGAAATGCATATTCTCAGGCCCCGTGCTATTAAATCAGAGGCTCCGGAGGTGCAGCCTGGGAATCTGCGGCTTCACCAGCCTCCAGGAGAGTCTGGTGCTTGTGCTGTTTGAGGACCTGTTGCCCTAGGGTATGCTCCTCGGCCCTACTGTTTCTTCTTTCCACAGTTACAGTCGAAACTCAGTATTATATCAGTTTCACGTAGACAGCACAGTGGTTAGACATTAATGGAACTTACAAAGTGACCCACTCTTTCTGAACCCCAAATCTCTCAGCTGTGTTGGGAGGGACAAAAGCTGATTCAACTGCCTTAGTTTTACAGCGCTAGGGTCCAGAGGGCTTGTGTCACCTGGCCATAACCATAATGTTGACAAGTAGCCAAGCCATCATTAAAAACAAGTCTCAGATGTCCTATAATCTGTTCAAAATGGACTTTCAAAATAACCTTGTGAGGTAGTCAGAATTACCCTCATTCACAGACGAAGAAGCTGGGCTCAGAGAGTACAAAGCTAAGTAACAGAGCGGAGACCAGACCTGATGTCCTCGCTGACGGCTTGGCACCCCTACAGCGTAGGTCCATGCAGTGTGCGGCCCACGTGTGCGAGAACCTACAGGCTGAGAATGATGGCCAATTACAGGATTCCCAGGTCTTAGCCCAGAATCTAATGTAACATTCAAAATAAGTCAGTAAAATGTGACAGTCCGATTCTGACTGGCCCCACCAGCACATACTACTGCTCCTCTAACTTCTCACTTCCACCCACCTTTACCAGCTAGCCCCCATGTTACTAGATTTAGAAAAACATCATCTGACTGAAATGAAACACAGTGGGAAGGGCACTACCACCAGCATTTGTAAAGAGCTACTCACAGAGACAGGGGTGGCAAATTCCCTTAGGTCTTTCTGATGCATTCCTTTTGTTGTATGCCTGTTAGCATTTTAAAATACATATATTCTTAATATATATATTTATATATATATTAGTGTATACATATTAATTATATATAATATATATTCATTTTGGAAAATACAGAAATGACAAAGAAGGAAATAAAACTCTCTCAGATGACACTTAACACTTATCCTATTTCTAAGCCTAGCTATGTAAACACTTAGCAATATCTAAATAGTACTTAATTTTTTTAAATTTGGAATATCCACATATTGTCTTACATTACCTTTACGTTACATACATTTCTGTTATGTATAGACACAATACTGCGGGGCTATATTAAATCATAATGAAACCAGATACTCACATTCTAATTCCAGTTTTATTATGTTTCAAAGAGGAATTATTCATTAAAGTAATGACTTTTTTTACCCTAGATGAATTTTTATCTAGATAAATTCTAGGAATTAAGAGCCGTGAAACTTGCCAGATAATCATCACTATCCAGGCCCAAGAAATCAAAGAACTAGATTTCTCTGAACTCTGAACTCTGCCTGGTCCACAGCTCTGGGCATACGCAGAACAGCCCTTCCAATTCTCACATCACTGTCTACTGCGTACTCTCCAGACCCTCAACCGCTGCCCTGATCCAGGCCCCTAACATGTCTCACTTGGATAACAAGAGATCTTACAACTCTCCCTTCTGAAGTCAACCCCCACCCTGGGTCTGATGGAAGATACCCCCACATGTGCAACCGAAAATGATGGAAACAGCTCACACACATTACTGAGCACACCTCATGTGCTTGGCACCACGGTATCTGCTTTTCATCCACTATTATGTCTTCATAACAATCCTGAGAGGCAAATGGTATTATGTTACTAATAAGAGTAAAGATAGAAATAAGGACTCTAAGGCTTGAAGAGGTTGAATAACTTAGAGATAAGGACTCTGGCGTAGAGAGGTTAAATAACTTGCTCCGAGTCACACAACCGTGAGATACGAAGCAGCCTGACTCTGGAACCTACACCATTCATTAACTCAAAAGTTTCATGACTACCTGCATTCCGCAGTAGTAGTTCCCAATGTCACTTTTTAATCAAGGCTTTTGCAGACTTAGGGCGATAGATATTTTTGTCTTAATAACCACTGGTTAAGAAAATATACAATGATCAAAAAGATAGTATTTATTTAGTAATTCCTTAAATGAATTTTTTCATTGATGAATCACAATATCAGCCAGCTACATAAAGGGTAGGGCAAAAGTAGCTTTACAGTTGTTCGTATGGAAAAGAATACATTAGTAAATAATAAAAGAATAAATTCTGTGTTTCGCATACTCACAACTATAAACCTAATTTTGCCCCAACCTGTATATTGGGGAGAAAGCCCTATTTCTATATTAGTGATATTAATTATTAAGTCTACAGACACATGTAGACCTTCCTTATAAGAACTGTGTTCTCCCATGTGTTCTGGAGTCTGCCAGTTAGAAACCCCCAGCACGTAAGCTAAAGGCCTTAGTATGAAATGCCATGGGCTCCACAATTTAGCCCCAACCTACCTTTCCAACCATGTTTGCTATCACTCCTTCACCACATACCCTATGCTCTACCTCAGTGTGCTAGTCAAGGATGTCCAGACTATTGGACTTCAGGCCTAGAGGGCCCCACGCCATTTCCATGGCAGTTCTCTGCCTAAAGAATTCTCCCTCCTTTGAGGCACAGCTCAAATATCTCCAACTGTGTAGAGTCACTCCTGACAACACCCCTACTCCCCCAAGGCACATGTTTCCTTTATGTGATCACAGCCTCTGTGAACAGCCGTTTATGACATTTAATACTGCAAGACAGAAAGATGTGCAAAAGTCTGACTCCTCCTCCATTCCAAACCTCTGAAGGGACGGGCGGTATTTATCCATCAGTGCCCCTAGCCCTTGCCCTCATTCCTGGCGAATGGTAAGTGCTAAGATTAAGATTAGTAGATGAATTATCAGTGCCAATCTGGCTGGTGATTTCACCTGGGGAAGTCAGTTTGGAAAACAGCTCCTACCAAAAAAGAGGCTTTATTTCAGTGTGTCGTTAATGGCTGATCATCTGTAAACCATAAGACTCACAATGTCCTTCCTCCAAAAGTAGGAGGCAAGTCCTCACACCAGGAATTAAAAGATCTGAGTTCAGGTTCTGGCTCTCCCACTATCCAGCTCTGTGACCTTTAGGCAAGTCACATTTCTTCTCTGCTCCTCCATTTCCTCACTGAACTGGAGGCAGAAGAGGGTACGTTCACTTCTCTCTTGCTGCAATTCTATGATTTGCAAATTCTATAGGCCAGGATTGCCAAACACTTTCTGAAAAAGACCCAATAGAAAATATTTCAGGCTCTGTTGGTCTACAGTCTCTTTTGTAACTACTTAACTCAATTCTGTGGTTGTAGTGCAGAAGTACTCATAGACATTAGATAAATGAACGGACATCACTATGTTCCAATAAAGGTTTATTTACAAAAAAACAGATGGCAGGCTGGATCTGACCCTCAGGCTGATAGTTCTGCCTACTCCTGGTCTGGACAAATGTCTCCATGTTGCTATGTACTTCACAGTACTTGATCTGAAAGTATAATTCATGGGATATCCACCCCAAAGTCTCCAAGGGACTAATAAAGAGTACAGTGAAAAGTAAGAGATATACACCACCATTCCCCTACCCAGAGCTTGGAAATAGGGAGAAGCGATTGCCTAGTCAGAGGTCTATTGTAAGAACAGGATTTAATGGGTTAAGACATTCACATACAAAGTCAACTGAAGAAAGCAAAGTAGCATGACCACCATCACAGCCGCCCCCTACCCTTGCCAGCACCTGATGAATTATATTCATGTATTTAAGAAAAGACTGTGTCACCAAAAGGAGGCATTCTCTGGCTCAGGGAAGCAGAGTCATTGAAGCTAATGTGGGCAGTGTCAAGCCATTAGAGCGGAAGGCAGTAGCTTCACTTAGAAGGCCAACCCAGCGAGATGACTACAGCCAATGACTAAAGTGCTTCTGGTACCACTAGAAAACCCACCCTTCTCCAGAGAACAGAAGAGCCTGCTACATTAGCTTGGTACCACTTAACGATGATGTATCCACTTCTTTGTTCTGATTCTTTGCTCACCAGGCAACCACGTGACTTCATAAAAATTGTTTCTTTAGGAAACACAAGTGTTATAACTATTGCCCCTACCGGCAGCCAGAGAAGAGCAATGTCTTAAAGTAAATCAATACAGTAGCTTCCAATTATGATTTACATGCCCATGGAGCTTGACACAGAGCCTGTGCTGATTATGTGGGCCTGAGAATACGCTAGTGATGTTTTTCACTGTGAGTTAAGATGCTGGCATAATGGGGCCAGCGCAGGCTCATATGGCGCATAGCTCTGCCCGTCGGCGTGGCAAGCCCTGGCCACAGACCTGAAGCCCTGCACGCAGACTGCAGGTGCTGGGTGTGTGGACGTCCAGCCGGCCCTCTCTGATGGCGTGGCTTTCACACCGCTCCTAGCTCTGCCCACTCTCACTGATTTCCACAGCTCTCATTAGGACAAGGGGGCCAGAGAACTCGATGGTTCTGGAAGAAGTTCCTGTCTGCATCCCTATGTATGGACAGAACATATAAAACTGGCACCATGTTCAAACAAGTAACCTAAACATCAGGGCCAATACGATTAGCACAGCCAGTAACTAATGGCACAGCCAATGACCCATAGGAACCAATTAGTAACTGGCATGGCTTCCTTATAAGGTGCAATAAATTTACGTATAGTTTTTGTTTAAAAATCTAAAACATGGTGAAGAGCCAATGATATCCAGAAAACGCTAGTTCTTTTGCCTTATCAAACTGAAAAGCAAAGGCTCAGGATTGAAGTCAGAAAAGTTTTAGGCACAATAATATGACAATGAATTTTGCCTATTAATATGTCTGGGATACAATGAGAGTGGGCACCAGAAGGCCAGTGCCTGCTTCCCCAATTCACGCCCACATGTGCAAGGCCAAACGCCCCCAGATTGAGGAGGGAAAGCAGAGCTAACTGCAAAGGAGCAGGAGAATTAAGCCCCTTCTCTCCTGTTAACTGTGACAGGATCTGTTTTCCTCCTTCTGTTCCAGAACTTCTAACCTACAGAAGAACCCATGGAACGAGCAAGCCACCGGTTTCCAAGGAAAACATTTACTTTCACATTTGCAGTGAGTTTCGCTGGAAATGCTCTGTTCGGTTGCATGATCCAACTAGGAATTAAATATTATATGCTCGTTGGTAAATTATCAAAATGTAAACCAAGAGCTCCAGTGGCGACCAACTGAAATGCCAAGAATTTTAACACTGATTTTAGTAAGAAAGAACAATCCCCCCCGCGCCCGCCCCCCCGCGCTGTTTAGTCTCCAGCTAGGCTTGCCCTTGCTGATAATACGCTCCCGTATGTGTGTGCACAGCACACACACAAGGATGACTGGGCACTTTTGTTCCTAGTTTTTCACCTGGAATGTCCAAACAGGAGTATCTTCAGTGTAGATATGCAAGAAGATTAAAAACTGTCATTTTTAAAAAATTTCTACCCATCGTCACTTTGGAAGTGGCTTAGTTTTCCTGACCACCACACTTCCAGGAGACGGTGTGATAATGTCCGTCCCATCAGCTAGCACAGTGCCCCGCACACAACGCATACGTAGTAAACCTTTGGTGAATGGACGACCTCACATTGTCAATTCCAATTAAGAGCAATCGACCTTTCAAGTTAATTTATGACATAAGTAAAATGCTGCATCATAGAAAATAATGCTCTGTAGTCCTCTCTATTCTTATACAGAAAGCTGTTCAGGATTTCTACACCAACCCCCCCAAGGCACAGTAAACATGCCTATTTTCCTATGCCCTCCAAAGCACGGGATAGAGGAGCAACTTTACTCCATTCGTGCACACAGAGAACACCTTTTGAATTTATGCTAAACAGCTAAATGTAGCAGCAGACTGTCAAAAACTGTCAAGTGAAATAATTATTGATTGGAGCATTAAAATTAAAAATGAATGTAGGTTAATAGATGAAGATGGCTTTAAGAAAAAGCATATAATCTAAAACTAGAAAAATCAGACAGTGAATCTGCCAATCAGGCCTGTCGGGCTCAGAATGAAAGATTTCAAAGAAAACAATGATAATAACGACATGAAAATTAACCACACGACGGCCTTCGTGACAGCCCATGATAACTGGGCCAGGCTCCCTGGAGGGCCGGCTTCCCACGTGCCCTCCCTCCTTTGGACCCTAACATAAATGTCCGGAGCTGCCGCGAGAAACTGAAACTGGTGGTCATCAGCTCTGTGATCTTCATACTAATGAACAGAAACAGTTTCCACCCATGAAAACCCTCTCCCTAGATAGGGGTGGATGTATATTACCCATCTCTAGGCTGAACAAGCTCGAGTTTATATATACAATGAGCTACAGACTCATACATCTAATCTAGCACCCATCATCTCCATTTCTCACAACTCAAATGTCCAAACAACTCTGGATGTCACCGCCACTGCCCTGGCCTGTTCTCCATCAGTCTTCCCCTTCTCAGAGAAGGCCACCACTACCCTGAATTTGTCTACTAGGCACCCTGGATTTTCCCTTTCTCCCTATTTCTAATTCATCAGCAAGTCTCAGGTGTTCCCCTGTGATGCAGAATTGAATTCACCCATTCTCTTCTCCACCCCCACCACATCTCATGGACTATTGCCACAGCCTCCCTAACAGTCTCCCTGCTTGATTCTTCATCCTCCTACAACCGTGGCACCAAAGCCTTCCCTTTGAAACACACATCACTCACTCTGCTTAAACATCCTCAATGGCTCCTGTAACGGGGGACCGCCCAGAAAGACACACTGATGTCCCAGAACCCATGAATGTGACCTTATATGGAAAAGGGGTTTTTGCAGATGCAATTAAGTTAAAGGGTGCAAGATGAGATCATCCAGGATTACCCAGGTGGGCCCTAAACCCAACAACCAGTGTCCTGACGAGAGACAGAAGAGGACAAGACACAGACACAGAGAAGGACAGACTGCTAACTCATGCCTCCATACAGAGCAGTACGCCCTTCCAAACCTCTAAAGGATAGAAGTTATCCACAGACTGGAGTGCTGCTTCCACAAGCCCAGGGACGTCTGTAGTCACCAGAAGCTGGAGGAGGCGAGGAAAGGTTCTGCCCTGCTGCCCTTGGAGGCAGTGAGGCCCTGCTGGCACGCTGACCTGAGACCTACGCCCTCCAGAACCGCGAGAGAACAAATTCCCGGCATTGCAAGCCACCAAGCTGTGGTACTTTGTTAGGGCAGCCCCCGCAAACTAACACGGTTTCCTGCCGCATTCAGAATAAATTCCTGTCCTCCTGGGGCAAAGGCTGTTTCTGACCTCAGGGCCTTTGCTCAGCCAGTCTTCCCTGATGCCCGTCCCTCGCCTCTCACCACCACCACTCCAGGCTGCCAGTGCTGGCTCCTTCACGTGACAGAGGTCTATGCACAAATGACACATCCTGCGAACGGCTTTCCTTGATGTCCCCAGATAAATAACCCCTCTTGCTGCCACCATCACCCTCTCCACCCTACTTTTTGTCTGGAAAGACAGAGTATACTTCCAGGTTTACTTGTGGCTGGTCTGCCTATGGGAAGGTAAGCTCTCTGAGGACAGGACTTGCCCTGCATGTGTGCCCCATTCCATCCCCAGTGCACCCACCAATCCTAGCACACAGGAGACAGTCCACAAATATCTGATTGTATAAGAATGAATACATTATTTTTCTTTCCTTTCACCAAATTACAGAAGCCTAACTTCATAGCACCGTCAAGAGATACTGGTGTGAGACTTTCTCTTTGTTACAAGGCAAGCGTGCCTACAATATTATTCTTGACACTATCTGAGGGTTATAGCCACTCTCCCACTCATACATTAAAACTCAGTTGATCAAATGTGGCTTTTCCACTTCTGTTATTTGGGTCAAGATACAAAGCATAGTGTAAAGGCAAGACCCAGATCATTTATCAACCAGCCACATGACCTTAGGTAAATAATCGCCCTCTTGGTGTCCGTAGAAAGGAATGCTGAAACGCCGTGTTTACATCGACAGGACTGCCAGGAGAACTGATTGAGGTAATTTACTCTACAAAATACTTTTTCAGAATTGCACGGGCTAGACACTGCGCCAGCACTGTGGCAGAGCTAGGGCTCAGACGAGAAATGCTTGCCTTTATCAAGCATGCGTGTAAGTCAGCCGTTCTGCAAACTACAGAGCATCGTGCAGATGTCAAAATATGAGAGATCTGGGCTTGCAACTCCATGGAGCCAGCTCCCCATTCCCAAGCCATTCAAGTTTTCCTGCTCTGCATACTTCTTGATACGAATGTAAAGCAGAAGACAGTTCTCTGAAGACAGCTATTAGACTCTTCACTCAATCAGTCACAGATGTCCCAAACGCTCATTTGTCTCATGCCGCACAATTTCTAACACAGAGGAAAATAGGAGCTACCATGAGTAAGGTGACAGCATCTAGTTAGTCATCTCAAAACGTGATGCTACAAACCCGGACACATTATTATTTTATTACCAAAATAAACAAACTATGTTTCGAGTAGGGACCAGGTGTGTTTGCAATGCCCACTTACCAAGTTCATACATGGCATGTCACAGATTTTTAATCAAGTAAAACAGGGAGCCCGTGGTTTTTCTATAACTCAGCCTTAACATCCTTACCCTCAGAAATACCCATATCTTTTGATTCTAAATCAGTGGGTTCTTAAATTCTTTGAAGACCTAATGAAAACTGCTCCTCAGAAAAACACATATGCCTGAAATGTCACACTGCCGTGTGGTTACTGGGGCGCCATGGGACATTCTGAAAAAGTTCAGGGATCAGAAATGAAGAATTCCCAACCCCCTTGTTGTTGGTAGTGTCAGCACGGCCTCTTCACCTGACCACCCCACACTTTTCTCTCCCCTCCCGGACAGGCCTACAAATTAGGCGCCACAGTCCGTCCTGCCATCTCAGGAGCTACCCAGCACTGGCTGAGGGGGAGGAAAGGAGAGCGAGCGAGGCGGTAAGGACTCCCAGGACCCGCTGCCCCGTTTTCTGACATTCCTGCAGCAGTGGGGTGCGTGAACCAGCCCCAGGAGGGGCAGTTCTCAACCAGGGCCTCCTACGGCCACAAGGGCCCAGAGCTCAACAACTAGCGATGACTGGAAACTGTATGAGAAAACAGGATGCTGAACTTCTAATTTTACTAAAACGTCCTGATCTTTTTAAAATTTGAAATGCATTTATATGCACGGTATGTGTAAAGTTATAAGGAAGAAAATGTATTTACCTGGATAAAGGCCAAAGGCCAGGCTAGCTACAAACAAGGTGGGGATTTTTTTTCGTTTCTTGTTCAACATAACTGATTCCATACATTGAGACACCTAACTGTTGCTCTTCTTGCCTACATGTACATGGGTGCTGAATCCACAGTAAATAATGAAAAATTCCAAAATAGTAGGAAAAATCTATAATTATACAGAGAAAAATGCATCAAATTTAGAGCCCCTGAGTCATTAGAGGAACCAAACCTGATTCTACATCAGCTTTACCAAACACTATTGATATTCTCTGCAATAAAAATTAAGATTTGTCCAGTTTGTTAATGCATCTAACTTGCTAAAGTTGAGCATATTTGCCCCGTCTATGTATGATACTATAGGCAATACTAGTAAAAACAATAGTAGTAAAAACAATACTAGTTTTTCACTCTGCTTCAAAAAGTCCCTTCTATTTAAGAGTTTAAACACACACACACAACTATAATAAGATTTTTCTTCCAAAGAAGGTACAAGCTGTTTCTACCTAAGAACT
>VMDR010029645.1:0-12666 GCA_007922815.1 Macrotus californicus
GTAAGTCAAAAACTGCATCAATCTAATCATATATACAAAAGCAATATTTCTGAAGAACTCTCCGCATGAAAGAAATTCATGGTACCAAGAAATAAGCAGTTTTTGTTTACAGGTCTGTGAAACTTGGAAAAAGTCAGACGCAGCAGACAATTTGAAATGAAACAGAAATCTGTCTTTACACATGTTAAGCCTGAAGTAATATAAAGACATCGTGTTGGAAATAAACCGGAAAAAGAATGGTGCTAGTTAGAATGATGGGGTTGATACGTTAAGCTGTAGGAAATGTCTGACGTATGATATAGACATGGGGTAGGGCAGATGAGTTCATTTCAGTAGTTGTTAGTTCTCTTACTTAGAGGATTTAAAACATTTTTGTGTTTTATAGGGAATCAGCAAGTTGATCTATATGAGGTTTTAATGAAATTTAGAACTAAATTTAATAAGGTAACAGAGCTTTTTGTACTAGCTCCTGTGAACTAAAACTAGCTATTGGTGGAGGGCGCCTCTGAACTTGAGGAAAAGAAGACTGATGGGAAGATTGAAGTGGGCCTGAGCAAAGTGTTGGCAGTTACATCCAGAGATGAACGAGGGCAGGAGAGAAATTTATTGTGACTCAATGATCCAAGGAACTGTAAAAATGTCGGTGTCATGGGCCCGATGTGAAGTCCTATCATCTTCTGTGCCACACTGTGTTTCTCCTCCAGTATGCCTGAAAATCCAATTACAGTTCATTTTCTGTAAGAGCTTTGCATAGTGGCATTCGATGAATGAATTAAGGAAGAACTGTACTCAAGCACAGTTAACAAAGTCTAAAGACATCAGCTTTGGGAGTAAAGACTAGAAAGCGTTTTTCAGGTTCTTAAATTGTCTAGAAGCAGGAACTCACTGTAAGACTCCCTCATAACATCCTTGAAAAAAAATGTGCAGAGGGGTTGAATATCTTTTAATACAGAGAATAAAAATGATACTAATTAATGCATTGTAAATGTGGGAGTACCCCTTGCAGGTTCTTTAAGGATCGTTCCAACATAGCTGCAGAAATTACACCAGGAAAGACAGGAAATAATTTATTATACTCACACGTACTAGAGAGGAGGGGCACAGCATGATCAGAGGACCACAGAAAGTCATTAAAGTTCAAAGTTTAGCCACAGAAAACAGGATTAGAATGGAGCAGGGATCCTCTGACAAGTGCCTCTATTGAGGGTCATAGGTCGTAGCTCCTGGCAGGTGGAAGCATTCTTTCTGGGCAATTGAAATGTAGCTGGGTCAATATGGAAAGAGGATAAGGGGTCAAATAATGAAGTCATCATGAGGCTTACTGTTTAATTACACACATTAGGGATGGGTACACAGAAACGGGTAATAACTAGATAAAAGTTCAAAATAAGCAGGGACAGTGCTGGTGCTCAGGAAGTCATTCAGACAACAAATAAGAGCTTTACATTACAATAGCTAATATTTATTGAGCATTGACTAAGTGCAAGGCACTGTTCTAAGTTCTTTATTTGTATTAGCTCACTTAATCCTCACAGCACTTCTATAAGGAAATGCTGTAACATTTATTCCCATTTTATCAACTGGGAAACTGGGCAGGCAGAGTTCTCTTATGTCCATTACATATTGACAAACTGATGAGATGGAGATTTGTGTATAGTAAATCATTACCCCTGTAATCCTCAACACATAAGGACACAAGACTGCTTAATATACATAGTTCCATTTCTAAATCAGATGTAGCTAGTTTGGGAAAAGAGAAGAGAGTTTCTCTGCATAAGTTCTCAAATACCAAAACAATACTCAGAGAGAAGAAGATACAAATAAAAAGTTTTAATAAAGTGCTGGAGGCTGACTGTTAATTTAGCTGTGAATGAGGTTATACAAAAGAGAAAGCACAAAGTGGACACATTTTAGAATTTGTGCCATGAAGAAAAATAAAGACAACTGCAGGGTAAAGTAAAGTGTTCTTGTTACTTGTTGACTGCCTGTTTGGGTGGCTGGTGTGAATAGTTTTCGTTTTGGGAGGAAATACATTTTGAAATCATAAAGGAAGAAGTCAGATGGAAGATACATGATTGAAAAGTCAGGAAAAAGAATGTGCAATGGATGGAGTGACTTCCCTGAGGGGGTAATAAAAGGTGGGCTCAAGAGGACAGGCAGAAAGTTGAGCCTCAGAGAGAGAAACTTTATATTAACTAGGGGATACTTTGGAGTAGAGAGAGAAATGATCGCAATGATAAATAAGAATGATTCAGGATGAATCTTGTCTCAGTAAAAATTTAGTGAACACATAACTTTATTCTTAGCACTGATGGCACTGTACAAGTTGCAAGGGGGACTTCAGAGAAACTGAAGTTGCTTTTATGTCCTTAAAGTGTTTTCCAGTTACAATTTGCAATCCATTGGATAGGTTAAAGAAGAAAAACCATAGGCTCAAAATTGAGTTCCTTGTGCTAAAGCCTATGATATGGGACTTAGACTTAATTCTTCATCTAATTGCGGCTTCAGCCTTGTTCAAAAATGTACCATATTTTGCTGTGTATGATGTGCACCATCATGTTTTTGGCCCAAACTTTCAGGAAAAAAATACCTTTCATTTTCATTTCTAATTCTATTATTTATTCAATTATTTGTTTGTTTATGTTTAGATGCTTGTTTTTTGTATTATAAAGGAATTTCAGTATTTATTTTTGAACATAATGTACAAGAAATGGTACAAGAAATATTATGTAACAAATAATTACAAAACACAAGAACAGATACAAGGTACAAGAAATTTTAAAGAGAATTAAAAACATTTATATAGATTCAGAATTAGTATTACCCATGTATAATGCGCATCCTTATTCTCCCCATCAAAATTTTGGCCAAAAAGTGTGCATTATATATAACAAAATGGTAGTCACTGGTAAAGAAGTAATCTGTCACCATCTGCCAAAGGAAGGTGAGGTAATCTGCATAATAACCCCCCCCCCCACTCCTGCCACATTTCCCTAAGGTCAGGTAATCCTGCCTGAAAGCCTGAAATAATCATTTTTATTGTCCATTTGCTAATAACTTCTCTTATCTCACCCAGTCTGTGCCTTTAAAAGCCTTCAATACTGTACCACTTCTTGGTGTTCCCCTCCACAGGCCAGATGATAGGATGATGCTGGATTCATGAATCTGGCAAATAAGTCAATTAGATCTTCAAATGTACTTGATTAAATTTTTGTTCTTTAGCAGATTGCTGGCAATAACAGAATCCAAAACAAACTTCTGAGGGCATTTAGGGGCAAGAAACAAAGACGTGCCTGCCAACACTTGAGTTCTCTGTTTTTCTTGCCTTTCCTAAGGGCCATTGGGGAGCCTCTCAGTTTGAGTTCTGCTCTCTTTGATCTAATGGGCTTTCCAGACCACAGCCTAGTGGGTCAGTTTAGAGCTGGTGGATGATTCCATCTAGAACCTGAGTCCCTAGCCCTTGGTTCAGTCCGCAATTCAGCCTGTTTGAGGTCCTTCTCCTAGTTCCAGTCCATACTATCCATTTACTGGAGTCTGCTGGTTTATTCCAAAATGGGAAATGCTGGAGGTGAGCACAGGGCCCCCTATGGGTGGTCCACAGTAATGTCTAAAGTTCAGCCTTAGGTTTTCTTCAGTTTCCATCTTGGAAGTTACTAGGGGCAGCTGCAGGTCTCTTTGTTTGGAATCAGTTCACTGTCCCCACTCTTTGAGGTCTGCTGGTTCAGTCTTTCCCCCATTCACTAGTTCTTTGGTTACTGCTGCTCTCCACAGTTTTGTTTACTTGGTTACTGTTGATTTCTGTTAATGTGCATACGAGGTAAAAATCATTGCTAAACAGAAATCTCAGAAGTGAAAAAAGCTTAGCTGTTAGTTTGGCTCTCAGAAACTCAAAAGCTTTGCTTTAAAATATATACACACACACACGTTTTATATATGTACATGTATATGGCCCTGGCTGGTGTAGCTCAGAGGATTGAGCACAGGCTTGTGAACCAAAGGGTCGCTAGTTTGATTTCCAGTCAGGACACAAGCCTGGGTTGTGGGCCAGGTCCCCAGTAGGCGGTGTGCAAGAGGCAACCACACACTGATATTTCTCTTTCCCCTCCCCTTCTCCTCTCTCTAAAAATAAATAAATAAAATCGTATAAATATATAAATATTTCCCCAAATATGTGAGTGTGCCACCTTCTGACTACGTTTAAGAAACATAGTGCATGATGCTGCTAAAATTTAAGATAATGAAAATTTCTTTTCCTAAAAATAACTTAGAATTACAATGGCCATTATGGGAACATTTCAGTTAGACAAGATCATTCATTTAAGAAGTGCACTAGAGAGCAAGGAATCCCCAATTGAACAAACAAAATAGAATGTGTATTTTAATTAATATTCAGAAGCTTCCAAAAGGCTTCAAGATTGCAAAATAGCTTAATTAAAAGACTCATTACAAAAGTCTAATGAAAAATTAAAGGTACAAGAGGTACCTAAAACAAAAGACAATAGGATGAATGTGACCCATACTTCTTCCCTCTATTATTTTCACCTTAGTATTTACATTTTACTAATTCTGTCTCAACAGCCTATCACTTTGAATAGACCTTTTAAAATAAAATTCCCTAAAGTTCCAGGCAAACTTTCTTAGATACCCTTCAAGCTTTGCTGATCTAAGGGCCGTAGTTTAAAATTTTACTAAACCTAGAGAGGAACCAACTTCTCCCCCAAAACAAACAAACAAACAAACAAACAAACAACAACAACAAAAAAGCCTTAGAGTTCTCATTACAACCTATGACCCAGGGTTGCGAGATCTATATAAGCTTGTGCACATGTTGGTGGGACCTGGTGAAGTCCCACAATGAATGGATGCAGGAGGCAAGGTAGCAAACCCACAAGGATATTTGAGATTCTCAACCAGAAAGAGCTTGCAAAAAAGTGTTACCGGACTAAAGTGGTCCAGTTGCCTGTATGCATCAAAGCCCAATACAACGCCAACAGGATTTTGCAGAAAGAAAGTAAAGGTTTATTTCAGAAAATGATGCGAACCCAGAGGCACAGGTGGAACTAGTGATCTAAAACCTGGCTCCTCGATGGTCCACAGGGGGACAGATTACAGATGGAAAAAATTATGAATCGTGATGATTAAGGGAGTTGGGGTCTGGTCTCTACTGATGGTTGTGGGGGCCAGAGTAGGGAGTAGTGGATCATTGAATCAGGTTCTGGTGTCAGCCATGCCCTTATTCTGTCTAGCTTAACGAGGGTATTGCAGGTAAAGTAGTTTTGCTTTCCCTGGGCTGGAGCTGAAACACAACTGAGGTCAAGATGTCATCTTTACTTTGAGGTGTGGACAAAAGCGTTTATACACCAAACTTGACAAGCCCAGGGGAGGCCTGCATGATGGGCTATAAACTCAGAGATTTTAAATTAACCACATAGAATGGTCTGAAATTAAAAACTTTCTAACTAAAAGCAGGTCATGCCAAACAGTCATTGCCTTAGGCTAGAATTTTCCCTGACAAAAGTCAATCTTTACTTTAATTGAGCTTGTCCATGGTCTTTTTGCATCTATGATAACATACCTCTGAAATGTCAAGGTAACTTCTCTTTTTCCAGTCCCTGGAGCACAACCACCACACCAGAGCAGAGACCACAGATCCCCTGACTGTCTTTCTTATCATGCCAATTGTTGACCCCAAACCATCCTGTACTCACCTATGTAAAGAAATATGTGTCTATCATTTTACCTTTATCCTATCCCAGAGGTTTCCCCTCATTGCTTTCTCCTGTCTCCCTAATCTGTCACCAATGCATTTCATGTAACTCATTTATGTCTTCCTTTTTTTTTATTGTCATGTATAAAATAAGGTACAGAACTGCCATTTTTCCATAGCATTTTCTCAGTCCACTGAAGTTTTGCTTCTTGGCAATTGTCATCAGTTTGGCTCAAATAAACTCACAAAAACTCTCCACAGGTTTGAATATATCTTACATTGAATGAGGAGACTGTTTCTGTGACCATTGGATTTGAGAGTTTGTTCTTAAGGCAGTTTGATGCTGACCAGAATCTGATGTCCTAAGTGCTTAATGATTAAGGGAGAGGACAGACAAAAAGGAGCAAGGATCATGTTAAAGAAATGGACTTTCTTCAAGGTTACAATAGC
Source organism: Macrotus californicus (assembly GCA_007922815.1). Taxonomy (NCBI): domain Eukaryota; kingdom Metazoa; phylum Chordata; class Mammalia; order Chiroptera; family Phyllostomidae; genus Macrotus; species Macrotus californicus. The sequence goes on from VMDR010029645.1 coordinate 6,158, forward strand.
AACTAATCTTTTACTAGCCATTCTTAGAGTCTTCCCTGCCCTTAATGATTGCTCTATTATTCAAACATGCAGACAAAAAGAGGTGAATCTGTGGCTGACTCTGAAGCTCACTAGGAAGCCTTCTTTCTACAGCATTCCACATTCCATAAAATAAATGGAATCACCCAACCTGTTCTAGCTGCTCTCTTTGTAAGTGAATTATCTCATTGGAATAGTAGAAAATAGGATGGAGGTCACAGTCCTGACTAAACTTCTACCTGTAGCTGAGCATTTTGAAATGACCCTGGAGCAAGATCAGAAACAAAAATCAACCAAGCTATTAATTTTACAGCTACAGCCGCCCCAAGGCTGGAGGCCCAAAATAACACCTGGACCTCCAGCACTGCACACACTGGGGGTCCATTTTCAAAACACTGGCCTAGAAATTAACGTTTCAATTGGTACCAACAGGGGACAGCGGAAAAAACATTGTCCTCAAAGATATTATGCAAATTCTTCAACACAGTTTGAATGTCCCACTCTCTACCTCCAAAGGGGAGTCCCCATGTGGACATCTCCCACAACTGGTGGGCTCTGAGGGGTTCTCCAGTAAACTATTATGAGTAACCCCTTAAACAGCCAAGGGGAGGCAAAAATTAAGATGAATGAGAAACTTTGCCAAATTCTAGTTGATATCACACCTATACTTTGCTTTAAACCTCAGCCTTATAGGGCAACAGATCTCTCAGAGTGAAACCGTGAGTGTAATAAAGGATAGAGAGAATTTTTATCTCAATGGGTTCAAATAACTGGGACCTTTTACAAAAAAAAAAAAAAGCATTCATTTTTGCTGTGTGATAGAGATTGCAAAGATTATTGTTATAAAGATTCAGAGAGATATAACCAAACCTTTTCCTAAATTATCTCACTATCCATTAAAGCCTGAGGCCATACAAGGCCTCACACCAGGAGTAGATGACCTAGTTGCCCAGGGGCTAATCATTTCCTGAACTAGTTCTTAGGATATGCCTATCTTGCAGGCCAAAATAAATGAGCACGGAATTTTGTCTAGGATTTAAGAGCTATTAATAAAATACTTATTCCTCGTTTCCCAATTGCCCCAAATTCAAACACCTTTTGTCACATGTCCTGCTGGACGCAAAGTGGTTCACTGTTGTAGACTGTTCAGTTCAGCCTTCCAGCATTCTCGTAACCCCCAACAACCAATATCTGTTTGCCTTTACTAGAAACAATCAACAATATACCTGGCCTGTTATGCTCCAGGGGTTTTCTGTGGCCTCCTCTTCTTTCTCTCAAGCACTTCAAGATTTAAGCACCCTCTAGTTCCCCAGGAAATCGACCTTTTCACAGTATGTAAATGACATCTTCTGTGTTCAGTTACCAAAGAAGAGTCCGTATAAGATTTCACTTGTTTGCTGCAACAATGGGCTCAAACAGGACACAAACTCTCTGAGGAAAAATTACAATTATCTTTAGATACTGTTCATTACCTAGGTCATGATGTAAGTACTGAAGGCATTCAGCCGTCTCCAAAAAGAATTAAGTTAATACACACATTTCTTAAACCCAACTAAGTGATAGCTTTGTGGATTTCTAGGCTTGGCTGGTTATTTCAGACTGTGGATGGACTCCTAATTTTTCTCTATTGACTTCCCCATTCTATGAATTCATTAATATTTCAGTAAACATAGGCCTCTTCTCTATGATAACATGCAGTTTGATCCAGGTATTTGTGCCTGTCCCAGCTGTCTTTAGGTTATCACTGCAGCTACAAAGTTAGTGGAAGCCTCAGGAGAGTTAATCCTGGAAAATGACATTTAATTGTAAATTTCACACACTGTCCAAAGTCTTCTTAACTCTGAATTGACTCAACATTTCCCTGCAAGCAAACTTCCTGAGATTCTTTTGGTTTTGTGACCTAATCTACATCTTAAATGCTGCAGCATCTTTAATCCCGCTATTTTGCTACCATTATCTAATGAGAATGAGCACCATATCTGGGAGTTATGAAGTTCCATTCTGTGACACGGTATCCTGATTTATAAGAAGACACCCCTTTAACTAATCCTGATCTAATCTTGTTTGTTGATGAGTCATGCTGTAGCAATGGAAAAGGCAATTTTCAAGCTGGTTATGCTATACTACTCAATACGACCTATTTGAAAAGGGGAAGCCTCTCACAAGATAAATCCGCTCAACGAACAGAGCTTCATACCCTTGCCTGAGCGTGCCAGTTATCAAAAAGACAGACTGTAACTATTTATACTGATAGCTGATATGCATTTGGGATCATCCATGATTTGGGAATGTTATGGGAAAAAAAAAGCTTCTTCTGAAGTCCTCTGGAATCCCAGTAAAAAATGAGCAATGAGTAAATAGTCTTCTTACTGTTATTCTTTTACTTTCTGAAACTGCTTTCATCAAAATGGAAGCTCACATTTGAGTATCAGGCAAATGCCCTGGTGACTTTCATGCAAAGGTAGAAGCAACAGAATCTGCAAAATTGCGGCACATATGCATAGAGTACATTCTGCCCTGCCAAAAGATGACCCTTTATCACCAAACTTTTGCCATCCTGATGTTCTAGTAACATGACAACAGTCAGCTCCTTAATCAGAGAAATCAAGTGGTAGATAATGGCTGTAAATTAAACAGTCAGGACTATGGGAAAACCAAGAAGACCACTTGGTTCTTTCCAGCTCCCTGTCAAACTAATTTTTTTTTTTCATTTAGTCATTTCTTCACCCATCCTAGTGCATTTAAGTAACTTAAATTATGAACAGACATTGATGTGAAGACATACAAAGTTGTGAAAACACTCTACCAACAACATCTGATCTACCAAGCCCATAACTGTGGGAGAACCATGTTTGTTTCTAGAAGCCTCGGACCTCCTTCCTCTGGACCTTTTCAAAACCTGCAGTTGTACTTCATTCAACTGACACTGGGTTATACATATGTTTCTTGTGTTACATGCAAGTTTTTCAGCTGGGTGGAGGCCGTCTCCTGCCACAAGGCTGATGCCCTCACATGACAAATAAATGGTTAGACAATGTAGTTCCCATATGGCGTATACTTACCAACATTTGGTGATTGAGGTACCCACTTCAATGGCAAATTATACAAGCCTTAAAGAAAACCTTCCATCTTTTTGGAGTTATCTCTGTCCATATCACCATCAATCATCAGACAAGGCAGAGAAAATTAATAAGACCCTCTCATTTAAAATCTCTAAACTTGCTGAGACTGTTAGACTTCCTTGGCTTAATGGATTGCCTCTGGTCTTGCCAACTATTTTTCAGAACCTCCCTTTGGAAATATAAACTCACTCCACATGAGACTGTCATCAGTGAACCTAATGTCTACTGATTCCTTATTATCTCATTCCTTATTATCTCAATATTATCTCATTCTTATTATCTTATTATCTCATTCATGTACTCTAAGTCTTTAATGTCTTATGCTTAAGCCTATCATCAAGAGGTTAAAGATACCAATTCCAGCAATCCTGTTGATCATTATCTAGAGCCTGGTGACTGAATGATCTGGAAGTATCATCACAGAAAGACAGCCCTTGAATCCTGTTGGAAGGAAGCTTACCAAGTATTCCTGACTACTCTCATGGGTATAAAACTATGCATTGGATATATATCTTATAGCCAAAGAATGATCTACCCGACATCTGGTCCTACACAGATGCCAGAGACCTATAAATCAAATTGACAAAGAAGAGGAATAGATGAAACTGACATAGACTGCTTTCACCCAAGATGCCAGATCAAGACTTTATACTTTAACTAAACATAAAATCTTTTCATATTTTATTTCTTTCTTTTACTCTAGCACGGACTGGAAAGATAATACCATTATCCTTATCTCCCAAGTCATTCCTAAGGAGGTATATGTGTGGGGGGTAATCTTTTAGTCTCGAAAGTTGCTACCAAAAATTCTGCCTTGTCCATTAATAGTGCCACCTCAATGGAAGTGTTTTATGCCCAATATAATTGATCTTTGTTGATGGTCGTTATTATTCTCTTAGGAACTATCAGTGCCTAAATAGCGTATATATGTTAAGGCAATGCCTCTTAGATTATCTAAATGTGCCCCTAACTACTCACAAACAAATTGAGACACTCATTGGTCAACTTCCCTGAATTTACATTGTGAAGTTAGAAAGGACCTATCAGAAGGTTTTTCATGATTCAGAATTTGCCTCCTTTGGTTGGTCCCTACTTCCCTGGTTAGGAGTAAATACAAATGAACTTCTCTATAGCTCTTGAAAATAGTGCAGAATCAGCTGTTAAAGCATCAGTTGCCCAACTGAGATTTTCTGACCAATGTTGTTCTTGACAGCAGGATAACCATTAATTCACTTTAAGATAAGCTGGAAGGTGTCTCTGCTGTGGACAACAGCACCTGCTGCACCTGGGCTAACATTCCTGGGGAAGTTGAAACTCAGTTACATAAGATCACTGAACAAGACACTTGGATTAAAAATGTGATTCCCTCCACAGGGTCTTTCTTTGACTTACTTGGTTTCGATTGGAGTGGATCTTGGGGACCATAGCAAGTTCAGTCCAAACATTGGGAATTAATCCTATTATAATTATAATACTCTTTTTGTCCTGTTTTATTCTCTCAAAACCTTTAAATGCATGTTTTCTAACCACTAAGCAAATGATCTCCCTAAGACTGATATATCAGAAAAGAATAAAGGAGGTGACTGAAATAGAGATTGTCATCCTGAAGCCATGACTGAAGCCAAAGCGTCATGAATAACACAGAGAGACAACAAAAGTTTCAAGAACTACAGATCAGAAGCTGAGGGCGGTGCTACTGCCTTAAATTTTGATCACATTTCTTATTCAAACTGAGAGTCCGATCAAAAGGAGGAGACTGTGAAAGAGAAAACCACAGGCCTAACATGGGGTCACTTGTTCTAAAGCTGATAACACCCAATTTAGACTTAATACCTAACCAAACTGCAATTTATTTTCTCCAGGAATGTAATACTAATCTGTCAGTATGGAATTTTCTGGGCATTATCAACGAGGTAAACTGCCACATGTGTTATTTTATCCACGAAATGAAGCTGAGGCAATCTGCTTGATAAGAGAATCCCCCTCCCCAACTTCCCCTAAGTGCCGGTAACTTTGCTTGAAACAACTCTCTTATTTTTTTTTTATTAAATCCTTTTTATTGTTATTCTATTACAATTTTTCTAATTTTTTCCCCTTTGCCCTCCTCTGCCCATCCCACTCGCACCCCCACTCCCACCATCAGTCCCCACACTGTTGTCCTTGTCCATGGGTCATTCATACATGTTCTTTGTCTAGTGCCTTCCCCTTCTTCCCACCATTGTCCCCCTCCCCCCTTCCCTCTGGTCACTCTCAGTCTGTTCCATGTTTCCATGCCTGTGGCTCTATTTTGTTTGTTTATTTTGTTCATTAGATTCCTCATATAGGTGAGATCATATGGTATTTGTCTTTCACCAATTCACTTATTTCATTTAATATAATATTCTCCAGCTTCATCCATGCTGTCAAAAGAAGCAGTCCCTTCTTTCTTTCTGTTGTGTAGTATTCCATTACATATAATGCAATACATGCCCTGGCTCATGTGGCTCCATGCATTTGGCACCGGCCTGAGAACCAAAGGGTCGCTGGATCAATTCTCAGTCAGAGCACATGCCTGGGTTGTGGCCAGGTCCCCAGTAGGGGGCGTGCGAGAGGCAACCACACATCCAGTGTTTCTCTCTCTCCCTCCTTCCCCTCTCTCTAAAAATAAATAAATAAAGTCTAAAGAAAATAAATAAATAAAAGTAAAAATAACACAGTGCTTCACAAATTTGCATGTCATTTTTGCACAGGGGCCATGCTAATCTTCTCTGTATCATTCCAGTTTTAGTGTATGTGCTGCCAAAATGAGCACCTTTCTTTTATTTTTTAATAACATTCTTGTCCTGCCCAGTTTTTATTTATGACGGCCTTTTTTAAAAAGATTTTATTTATTTATTTTTAGAGAGATGGAAAGGGAGGGAAAAAGAGGAGAGAAATTTCAATGGGCAAGAGATGCATCAATCAGTTGACCTGGCCAGCAACCCAGGCATGTGCCCCAACTAGGAATCGAACCAGCAACCTTTCTGTTTGTATGCCAGTGCTCAATCCACTGAGCCACACTAGCCAGGGCTGCTTGTTTTTTCAATAGTTGGATTTGCATTGTAATTATGAAAGATAAAACCACATCTATGTATAAATATTAGCTTTTTAAGAGTAAAAGTGATATTTCTAATATTACAAAATATAGTTAAAATAATGTAATATTACTGAAAGAAATAACTTCTAGCATATATGTCATGTTTTACTATGGACCTTTGACTTACTACTATGCTGTCTGTGTATCAAAATTTAAATATAGTAACTGCAAAACTCACTTGGAGCCACCAGATGTCACTGTTTTAGCCATAACTTCGCTATTGAAATAATTTCTAGCAAAATTATGACACAGAT
>VMDR010029646.1:0-12667 GCA_007922815.1 Macrotus californicus
AGCTACAGTGTGGATGAAATGGAAATCCCAAATATCACAGGAGAGCACAGAAAGGTAGCAGAGTGGTTAGAAAATACTCCCTGATAGCAGCTAACTTTTACCAAGCACTTCCTGTGTGTATAGTAGTAAGTGCTAGTATCACTAAGCACTAACTCATGCTTTAGACACGGCTAAGCGCTTTTACACATTTTTTCACAGAAATAATGACGGGCGTGCTGTTTGAGAGGTGAAGAAACTACAGCTTGAGAAGTCAAGTAACTTGGCCAAGGTTTCTCAGCTGGTGTATAACAGGGATGAGAGTAGAACCTGAGGTCTATTCTTAACACATAAAGATCCTCTGTACCTACAGATTTGAGTCAAAGAGACTAGAATGGGCACAGTTTTCATGCCTCTCTCAAGATAGCAAGGCTTCTCCGTCTCATTTAGTGCTGTAACCATTATCAGTTAAGATATTTTCAGGGCAAAGCTGGGATTCAATCTGAGCTATCTGACACCATGGCCTTTGTGTTTAACCTTTATGGCATAGTCTTTGCAAGATAGAGAAAGAGCAATTACTACTTAGGTAGGGGAACAAATGGAAGATATTCTATTTTTTATTCATTCATTCAACAGGTACTCCGTGCCCAGAATTGTTCTCAATGCTGGAGATACAACCTATGAACAACAGTATTCCATAGTTCCTTTTCTCATGGAGCTTCCATTCTGCTGAGGGAGAGAAAAAAGAAGTACAAATAAATATGTGATTAAATTATGTAAAGAAATCAATGACACCTCAGTGCGTGTTTATGTGCTAGGAGATAAATAAAGCTGGATAAGGGAATAATGAGTGTGAGAGATGGAGGCATGATCATGCCCCTAACCAGTACAGAAATACGAGCAGAATACAGACAGAAAGCCTCACTAACAAGAAGAAACAACTGCACAGTGTATTAAAGGAAGTCTTGTGGATATCAAGAGGCCATTCCAGGCAAAGGGCTGTCAACTATTGGCATTTTAATCTCATTATCTTACTGCAAATATAAGGATAATCCTCCTTACACCTCTTAAAACTAGAAGAGGTCCTTGGTTGATTGTCCTAGGAAATTCCTTTTGAAGAGATGCCAACTTTCTAGAGTTTTTGTGACTCTAGACTAATTGGGCTGTCATATTCTCCAGACTTGCCAAAGGAATTCCCTATGTGCTCCAGATATTTAAGGCAGACTTGAGATGGGTTTTGGTGGGGTTTTTTTTTGTTTGTTTTTGCATTCCTCCCCACAATTATATTGCACTTTGGGAGTTCTACATGATCTCCCTGTGGTGCATTTTCTGGCTCAATGACCACTACAAATCTTGTAAAACCTATAGACTCAGTCTCCTCACACCTCCAAAAATATCATGTGCCCTAGAAATTATGCATAGCATTACAGAAGGTTATTCTCTTTAATCTATTTGTGGCTGCCTCCTGGGACCTATGGACCTGAAGTTAAAAACCCCTATTACAGAGCTTTTTTTGAGGACCACTCAGCTATTCTTACTCTCAGGAAGAAAGTCTTATACTACCTGCAAATTTATCATTGTGTACAAAAAGGTCTTATGCCATAGGAAACTCCAGGTGGCATAGGGACATAGCAAAATAAATTCTAGCTGATGATATTCCTTATGCTTACACACTCAGACACCAGACAACTCTGGAACAGTCACGAACTAAAAACAAGGAGTCCAGAAGGTTAGGAGAGCAGCTTTCATGGTGCAGCTTGCTGTCCAGGACATACTTTTGCTACTGAAATTTTGACTGCTTGTAATATTTATGCTTCTGTCTCCTACATGAAATGGAAATCCTTGAGGGTAGGGACTGTCCTTCATTTATCCTTATATTACAAGTGGCCAACAAGAGGTTAAAAGCCATCTTGAATTAGTCAAACACAAAAGGAAATAGTTATAGTCTCACATGTCCAAGTCAAAGAAATTTATGAGTAGGGTTGGACTTAGAACGATCAGAATTCACATCTTTAACATTTTCTTTCTTCATATCTCCCATACATGTCACACACACACACACACACACACACACACACACACACCTTTTTTTTGTTTTGTTTTTTCTATTTCTTGGCTTTTCTTTCTTAGGTCATCTGTCCCCAAGAGTTAAAAATATGGCCACAGACAGTTCTGGGCTTTTATCTTAACAATTTTATATCCAGAGGGAAAAAAAAGAGAGCTTTGTTTCCAGCTTCTGTTTGAAAACTGCGAGAAAAGAGATTTTCTTTTCCCCAGTTTAAGTCACATGTCTGTCTGTTAATCGAGTTCTGTGGCCAGGGAGATGGGAAATGGGGCGCTGTAATTGGCCAGTTCCCCCGTAATACATGATTGGAAAAGGGAGGCTTTTCCTTAAAGGGATACAGTTAGCAGAAGGAGGAATAGTAGATTGATTCTGAGCAGACAAGAGCAATCGCTTTTGTAAATAGAAATATTAATAAAACCTAATTTCTTTCTACCATGTGCTAGATACCCTACTTACGCAAGTTTCACAGATTATCTCATTCATCAATCTACAAGTTATTTGTTGACCAGGTGGCATGAGGCCAGATGACAAGCCATCTTGATATCCTAAGGAATCAAGGCTAAGGCTAAGGAATTCAATAACAAATGGCAAGAAGTGCAGAGCCAATAAGGATTTTGAGGGAGAGAATTACATTTCTTTTAAAAGCAGCATTTCAGGGTGGTTGATGCAGTAGTTTTCCATCTCTGTCACCAGTCCCCATTATTGAATGGGGGCGGGAGAGGCAGTGTGCGTTGAGCCTTCAAATTCTGGATGAGATCTGAGAGTTTTCTTACCAAATATTTCTCTAGGTCCTTATGCCCAAGTTCCCTACAAAGAGTCTTCATTTTCCTGGCCATTAATCCCTAGCAATGAAAAGGGATAATGATAGTGTTGAACTGAGTAGTATTTGGAGAAACATCACCTGTTAATTCCAGGGCTCACCTACCAGCTCAAGGGAAAGATAAACATTTCCTTCTGGCAGATAAATGCAAGCTTCAAAGTAAATTTGAAAGTGGTGAGAACATTCTGTTATTTTCCCTCTTAACAAGGCTTGATGAAAGCAATCTTCACAGAGCCTGCCTAATTGGGCGGGGAGCCCATCTCTGCGCAGCGCTGGCAGAAGGAACCAGGGGCTGGTTAGTAGATTTTGTCTGAAGGCTACCCTTTTTCCAAAGGGGAGAGGGACTAGTTTCATCCGCAGTGCCTCAGTGCCACACATCTCCAAGGACCTCCAGGAGTTCCCATCAAGTGGCCATTCTAAGTATATTCTGAACAACTTGCTCCTTCCTGTATTTCACAGCACAAACTCTTTGGTGTTCTAATTATCCTGCAGAGGAGCCTACACTGTTTACTTACTGCTCCTGAAAACATGTAAGGTTTGCTTCCTTCTGCTAAGATGCCCTGAGAAACCAACTTCAGTAATTGCAACCCCTCTGAGCCATGTGAGGGAGGCTCAAAGGCTAGTTGCATCCCCTGTCCCTCAAGAGCTCTTACAGATGGGGGACTGGGGACTATGGAGCCAAAGGAACCGTCCTCAGTTCTGGATTCCACCTCAGCCATGCAACTCACCCTCTCTCCTAGCAACAAACCCCTCTGCTTTTCTCCCTGCCTTCAGATACCCCAAACCTGACTGGCCACCATGTCACCCAGGACTGCACTAGGGGAACAAGAACAATAATATGATTAATAATAGCGATAAGTATGGGGCTTTTTGTGTCACATGCTTTACATAAGTAACTAATTTTATGCCCATAATTCTATGACTTTTCTCATTTTATAGATGAGGACCTGTGGCTTAGAGACTCTATATAACTTTACCCAATGTTAACGTAGCTAATAAAGAGCAAAAGCTACTGTCTCTCTAAGGTGGGGGAGAGGAACGGTAAGTGCTCTGAACCCCTCCCCTACAGGACTGCCCAGGTGGGAAAGTTTGTCCTCAGGGAAGCTCCATTGTTCTTTCAATCAGTTGGTCAATGTTTTTACTAAGAGGTATAATGATGCAAATACTATGCTAAAACACATCATGCTTCCTTTGTTCAAAGAACTTCCAATCCAGTTAGGAGATGAGATGTACACACTTAACAATCTGATAAATATATATCAAATAGCAATACAGAAGAGATATCAAACACTAGAACAAGCATGGGTTCTTAGACTGGGATTCATAGGAATGGTTTCAGGGAAGTCTAGAAACATCCTTAAATTATTTCAAAGTTTTCTTCATATGTGCATTTTTCTGGTTTCCCTTGGATCCTTGGTTCCAAACCAGGAGTGATTTTGCCTCCCACATGCATTTGACCATGTCTGGACACATTTACATTTTCCCAACAGAGAGAGTACAGCCGGCTTCTAGTGGGTTAAGGTCCAGGGATGCTGCTGAACATCTCATAATGCACAAGGCAGTCCCCACACCGATGTATGGCCCAGCTCAAAATGTCAGTAGTGCCAAGGTTGAGAAATTCTGCATTAGATCCCCCAAGGCATTTCAGTCTGCTCCCAAAAAGTTAAGAACTACAGTCCCATAGTTTTATTTGCACAATGAAGGGCATAGATAAGGAGTGTCTCGGCAGCCTGACAAATACTTTCTACCAACCTCTGGCTCATATATGCTGCCAGGACTGCATTGATACTGAAGACTCCAGTATCCCGCAACCTCTTGTTAGATGACTTTGCACAAAATCTGAGCCCTTGATCCCACTGCTAAGGCTCAATGGGTTGCTGTGCTCCTGAATACCACACTTGCATTGCCACCAGGTCATCCAACACTTTGCACAAAAGCCATCCAAAAATGGATGGCTCTGTCAATCAGGCCATTCTTGAGAGCATGGATTGAGGTGGCAGTAGTCCTTCAGATATTAAGCCCATGCCCTTCTGTTCACATTTTCAACTGGATTCTGGGCAATAGGAAAGTTCACAAGTCTGGGAGTTGAGGCACCTGGCTCTCCCAATAATGAACTCTGGGGGTGAACCCCAGTTTCTTTCTGCATAAAATGCAGAACTTGGGGTCTATATTAGTCTGTGTTTTACCAAAGAAACAGAACCAGTAGGAGATGCATATTAAAAGATTCACTGTAAGAAACTGGCTTACATGATCACAGGGCCTGGTTAGGCAAGTCTGAATTTTATAGGGCAGGCCATCAGGAAGGGCAGGCTGGGACTCTCAGGCTCAGACTGAAGCTGAAGTTCACAGGAGGAACTGCTTCTGAAAAGTCTTTGTTGCCCTCAAGGACGGTCAATCGATTGAATTGCCCACCCGGATTATCCAGGATAATCTCCGGTACTTCAAGTCAACTGATTATGAACATTAATCACACCTATTCAATACCTTCACAGCAACACCAGCATCAGTGTCTGAATCACTGGGGACTGTAGCCAAGCCAAGGTGGGACATGAAACTGACCATTACAGGCTCCATGGCACCTCAGTTTCTTTGCAGCTTTTAGAACCTGTGATTCTAATATTAATCATGTCACATATTCAGGCACAAATACAACAAAAGAAGAACCCTGAGGAGCTGACTCAGAGGTCAGTAGGTTACAAGGACCCTGGACTAACAGACAAAACGCAAAGATGAGGGTCTGGCCACAGCCAGGGCTTCCCTCACTGCCAATCAAGAAAGATTTAGAGAAAATGCTACTAAACAGGGGCTTTTCTTTCAAAATGCCACTGGCAAAGCATATGTTTACTGTGATTAAAACTAGATAAGAAACTAGATAAGAACTTTTAAGGAGCCAATTATTTGCTCAAGAAAAAAATGGGCAGAAAATATGAGAGGAGCAACTAGGACTTATAATCAGAGAATTTTCAAGCTAGAAAGGATCTTAGAAATAACTTTGTCCAACTCATTCTTGTTACCAACAGTGGGACTGAGAATAAGAGACTGATGAGTTGCAGTGCTCAGAAGCTGCTCAGAGTTATAGGCAGGACGAGAGTCACGATTCCCAGGCCAAAGCTCTCTCCACATCTTCCCCCAGCAAGCCAAGGAAATGTGCACAGGCCTAAAACTCAAGGCTTCTACCTCCTCAGCAGACCGGCAGTCAAGCTCTTTACTGCTGGCATTTACTCTGATAGACATCAGTAACTACAAAAGGGAACACTGTTAATGCAAGATGACAAATTCTAAAATTGGCTTGTTTTCACAGCTGTCACTTTAAGAGGTGAATGACCTTTCTCTGGTTCTTTATAAAAACCTCTGATTTCATCCAGCTCAACATCCCCGCACTTCTTCCCACAAGCACTCGCTATGAAAATGTCATTATTCTATTTTGAAGAGGCTAGAGCAGTTGTGCTTCTTTTGTAATGACTATGTTTTCCGAAAGAAAAAAAAGTCATGGAAGCTAAGGGCGGAAAAGCTTTCATGGATCAGTCATGCATCCAATGTCTACCAGGGAAAAATGAAGTAGAAAATACAGTGTCAAATCTCATGTCAAAGACAGAATGCCCCTACCTCTGTGGTTTCGTTTAGATCCAGGATGGACAGACATGTCTTGCTGTCCATCTTTGAAGACTATATCCAACAGCCCTTTGCCTGATGAACCACCTAATCTGAGGGATAGAAACAGTTTCCCCTATCCCCACACCCAGCTCCAAATTCTCTTTCCTAAACCCTGTTAGTTGGGAATCTTTGGAGACAAGAAACAGAAATCTGCAATGAGATTAAGCAAACTAAGAGATAATGTCGTTGGGTTCAAATTTCAAAAATCCTAAGTAGGGTGACCATCTCTGTAATGGCTTTGCCCTAAGGACTAAGAATCAATAATAAAAGGTAATTTCTTCTTCCTCAAGTAACAAGTGAGAAGGAGAAAGAAAGGGAAGAGAAAGGGAAAGAAAAAAAAAATGTTTTAAAGATGTTCTTGACTCCTTTAAAGGTAAAGGACCTCACGAAGGATGTGGCCAGTCCAAGAAGCTTCAAGTAATAAAAGTCCTCTATGGCCAGTTGTATTTCCTTTGTAAGGAGTATGGCTGGTTGACCAGTGAGGCTCACTGATGACAAAGAGAAGCAGCAATTGTGTTAAACTGTCATCAGCTAACAATATCAAGAATAAGTACTGCTCTGATTGTGCCTCTTGACACCAACTAACCCAACTTTGATATCAACGGCCTATTTAACAGGGGTAGAAGCAGGGTCATCACCTTGCCAGGGATGAGAAAAGAGCAGTTGGTATTCCAGTAGTTAATATTTGTGTGGTATCTTTCATTTCAATGTTGGCATCACCTACCCTCTAGGTACCCTCTAATTGTCTCAGGAAGGATACACTACGTGAGGGGCACATTTGAGGAACAGACTAGCAATTCCCCTGTGGGAGGCCCTTTTCTCCCCATAGGCTGTGATGCCTCCCAGCAGATCTTCTCAGTAGGAGAGTCAAAGAGAGTAGCAGCTCGAAGTGCAGCATCTGGCCTCCTAAGCCACAGGACCTGAGTTTGTGTCCCAACTCTATATAATCCTATCAGGGGTGTGGCTTGTGCAAACACTGAACCTATGGACTCCTTGTTCTTTTTAGCTCTGAAATAAGAAGGGAACCCATCTCAGAGAGCTCTTGTGAAATTTAAAGAAGATAAAGAATGCAAAGCACATAGCAAACACTCCATAAATATTAACAGTTACTCTGAGTCACAGCTTCCTAACCTTATTCAGATCATAACACACATTTTGAAAAAAAAAGTTTGCATAGTGAACTAGCAAAGACCAGGCTCCCCATAGACAAAAAGGGAGGCCCCCAGGGGCTGAAGGGCTCTATCTCTTATCACAACTGCAACCCACTCACTGTAGGCCAGCTAAGAAACTCTCCTCTCCACACTGATGTTTACTTCAATTTACAGACAACACATTTCTCAGCACACTACCTCACTCCCAACTTAAACACTCTACATTTCCAAAGAATGGTGTTGTCTCTCTTCCTCACACTGTTATGAGCTATTATGTTTCTTAATAATGTAAAGAGAATTATCTTTCAAATATCCACCCCACATAATATTTCCAGACATAGAGTTATCACCAAGTCTTATGGTTACAAACAGGGGGAGGAAGGACAATTCTGAAGTTGAGGACTTTCATCTTCTAAACCCGTCCTCACCATATTCAAACACATCATACTTGCTGAGGGAGAGGCAGAACCCAGAAAGGTCTGAAGACCAGGTGGACCCCTCAGGCCTCCATGCTGTCTCATTCTGCCCTTTTCTGCCCCGGCGTTGCATCCTCTCTCTTCAGACTGGCTTTCTCATTTCTTCAGTCCCTTGGCAAACATGGCTGCCCCTCAACCTTCAAGTTCACATGTCAAAGTTGCAACTCTCTCCTGATTCCAGTTTCAAATTTCTGGAGAGAGAGTCTGATTGGACCAGCTGCCCACGACTGTGTCATCAGTGAAACCAGGGCAGCAGAGAAGCCCAGCAGAGCCCAGCAGCCAGAGCCCTTTCCTAGGACACAGTGCAGACATTTGGGAGGTCAGTTCACAAAGAGGTTAAGACCTGACAGCTGAGGCCACAGCTTTGTCCACTCCATTGCCTGCCCATCCTGTCATCAGACCTGAAAAACCCACTACAACTCACCCTTTAACATTGCTCTCAAGTCTCTTGTTAAAAGCATATTGACTTCCTAGCAGCATATATGCTAAGATATTTTCAGTCATTAACATCTCAAAATGAATGTATATATTTGACATGGAGCAGAAATGTTTTTGATAGAAGTAGGAGGCCTGGATGTTTGCCAAAATACAAGGCAATTATAACGAACAGCTCTCCCACGCAGGGTATCCTGAGAAGACTGAAGCTCTCTCAATATATGCAGAGAAGCATGGGAGGTAGAAAATAAAAGGAAGAGGGAGAGAAGTGGCAATAAGAAAGGGACTCTGAAAATGAGCGCATAAACCTCCCCAGCAATTCTGCTTACAGCCAGGGCTGCTCAAGGACCGTGGCACCAAAAGCCCTTTTAAAACCAGCATTAACTAATGACGCCAAATCTCTCCAGAAAAATTAGCCAGAGTGAAAAATCAAAGCTCGGCAGAGGGTAAAACTATTCTGCCCTATGTGAAGGAAAATTTAGCTACAGGATCAATTCCAAACGAAAAACTAGAACATGTAGCCTGACAAAGAATTTTTGTGCTACTTCAGAGTGAGTGAGGCAGTCTGAAGAATATACTTTTTGGATACTCAAATATTGGAAATTACTAGATATTTCAGTGGTATGTGGGAAAAGGAATAAATTAGATTTTTGCCGTCGAGTTAATTTGAGAGTTCAAAAGGGAATATTGAAACTGTTTTCAATTTTAAGAAACAATCTAACAAACAGCAACACATTAAGCCAGAGAAATTTTCAAGGGACTAGTTGAGGTTATGGTCTATGGAACTGCCACTCACCTCAGACTGTTAGTCAATGAGCTGATATTAATTAAGAGGTCTCAGGGTGCTTTCCAGTGGGTTTTCTTCCTTTTACTGCAATCAGACAGCACTAATTTGACATATCATGATGAGTTAAATGAATTGCTTTAAGAGGCGCCTTAGTTTCTAACATCTTGTGACACTACATTGAGCAAGGAAGCATGCCCCTCCCCCATCTTGCAACAACCTCCTTAAAAAAAAAAAACTGTCATTTCACATCCACCCCTTGAAAACTCACTTAACCTTTGCACAGAACTTACGGTACTCACTTTAGCAGTTAAGACGTGTATGTAAGGAACAGAAACAACTTCAATTTATTGCAGGTGGACACAGGAAGGTAATAACAGGCCACTGGGCTGTCTCAAGAGCCAATGACAGATGCTTCAGTCCACTGCCACACATTAGAAAGCAGATGAGATTTAAGTTACTCTCACCATGTCCTGAGTTGTTTCTTCTTTTTCTGCAAATACGTTTCTCCTGCAACAAGTGAAAGACAAGGGCCACTCCATATCGCCCTGATGTTTACAGTCAAAAGATCAGCTCACGTTGAACCCAAATTTCTAGGTCAGGAGACCTGATTAACCCATCTGAACCCCACTCCAGTTCAGTCACCTTTGGCCACCTCCCACCTTTTCCTCTCTCCACAGCAACTCGACCTCCTGTCTGTGCTTTGGGTGATAGGTTCCTGTGGCCTTTTTTCTATCTGACCATTCTGCTTTATATCGTTCAGAAATATCTCAAAAGATTCCATTCCACCGACAGCACTCTTCCTTGTTTCCCATGGTTGGTATGGAAGTATTCTCTTCAGGTCATTTCAAAGGAACTCTGTTAGGAAGAAGTGGGTGTGAGTAAACGGCCTGCCATCTCAGCACAATAACCCTATTTTTTTCTAGCTATTTTTTTCTTCCTCTTCTTTGTGACCCTTCCTCTAACGTAACCCTATACCAAAGCCTAACTTCAATTATGTCACTCCCCAAAGCAAAGTCTTCAAAGACTACCAGTGGTTGAGACTACAAATTCCTCACTCCAATATTTAAGACTGTTCATGATCTAGCCCAAATGACTCTTTCTAGAAAACCCTGACCATTTGCCTTCTTGAAACGAATGCTTCATTTTAGCTAAAGTTCCCATTTACTGCCCTTCCCCAAATAGTTACTGCACTCACGTGTTTCTGCTTCTACAACTGTTCTGGTCTCTTCCCTCCACCTTATTGCTCACGACAATTCTAACCCTCACAATCGTAACCTTGCTGACTCTAACGACTCTGAAAACGGCTGACCTCCTCATAAAGCCTTCCTGCCCACTCAGGTCAGTCATCTGTCCTCTCTGAGAAATCCATATAACTCTGAACAAATCTTTCCTTGGACATTTATCTCCTTATACCTTGTCATTTCTGATTAAATCATTATCTCTCATTCTTACAGTTCCTTCCTTACTTCTATGATAACGCAGTTACAAATAGCTCTCTCATAAGCTGGACTTCACTAAATTTGTTATACATATTTGGAATCCTATTGTAACCTCGATAAAACCAAGACCCAGGTATTTTACTTTTAGAGTGGCTTCCTATTCAAAGAAACATAACCCAGCAACCAAAAATAATTCCAGTCCCAAATCCTTGATTGCCGTTCTCATAAAACACAAGGAGGATTCAGATACATAGTCCACAGTGCCATAAAAAAGTATAACAATTTCTCTTCTCTGCGATCCGTTTCTATCAAACTTCGCAGCTACTCCAGAGCATCTCTCTCTATAATCCCCACATCCTCTTTAAACTTTTTCACTTCTCTTATCTTCCTCCTGAACCAGAGTTGGGTCAAGATCAGTTAATCAGATTTCCTCTCCTAGAAACTTGGAAGTAAGACCAAGATATTTTAGATCAATATGAGCAGATCTTTTGAATGTAAAAGCATTCCACTGTTATGGGAGAAATCTATTGGACAAAAGAGAACTCGGCTCCAGTAAGAAAGAAAACTTCTTCAGAAGGCGAGGAAGAAGTGGGCAGGGAAATGGACTGACAATTACAAAATTCCCTTAGCAGAGATAGCATAAAATCTTAGTAACAGCATGAATCTAATATTTAAACTAAGATAGAGGTCTAAAAGTCTAATGCATACTTCCTCTTCACTCTTCTACCTTTTAGAAAGAACTTAAAAATACACAGACAAAATAAGCAGAGAATATCGAGTCACGTAAACAAGCACCGAATTTCATATTTCATGGATGTTTCAATGCAAGTTGATGGAAATGGGGAAGGCATCTTAAAAGAGACAGAATTTCTGACAGGTTTTAAATATTTTAAAATTTTTAGATAAATGGAAAAAAAACAGGAAGCAAATCAGGTGAGTTCAGCAGGCTCCCCTGAGAAGTTCTCCAGAGGAAAGGCTGGCTCACTTGGAATATCTAAGGGTGCCTTCGTGCCTTGGTCCAGAAGCTCTGGCACTGGAGACGAAGGCCACAAGGGATGGCAGAAACTGAGGGGGCTGCAGTGCCACTCTCCCCACCCCAGGGCTGCTCTTCTGCTGTGGACTCCACTGTGGGAAGCCAGCTTCTCAGCCCTGGTCTGCCCACACACAATTGGCTCTTTTCAGCTCATCTAGTGGTCTAATATTCAAACTTTTTGTTTTTATTTTCTTTAAATTTTTCCCTTAAAATTCTCTCTATTCTTATACGTTTGTACCTTTAGCTTATTACCATATTTTGCCCTGTACAATGCGCGTCCACGTCTTTGTGTGTATTAAACACAGGATTATTACACCCACAGTATGTAATCATTACACCCAGGTATAATGTGCAGCCTTACTTTTCCCTCAAAAATTTGAGCAAGAAAGTGTGCATCATACACAGCAAAACCCAGTAGTCATTTCCTGTGCTTAAGTTTTAATCTCATGTACTTTTTTATACCTTTAACTTTTCATCCTACCTTCTATATCTTAATCTTTTATCTCTTTTCCTTTCATGGTTTCAACCTTTTATCTCACTGGCCTCTAGCCTTTTCTGTTTATATTAAATCTCAGCTACTTAATCTTTTTTTAATGTTTAACCTTTAATCTTTACTTAGAGTTTCATTCTTTTATATTTTTAGCTTCTATTTCCTGTACATTTATTTTCTTTTTTCTCTGATCTTGCTTTCAATTTTTTAATTGTCTTCTAAATATCTACCCATCTTCATAAAATGAATAAAGTCCCCTCTTCTTCCTCTTCCCTTATAATATTTCACATTTAAAATTCTTATTTTCACAATGATTGGTAGGAAGGAAAACCAAAGGGTGC